>MJUU01029589.1:7126-86783 GCA_002080025.1 Modiolus philippinarum | reverse complement strand
GAGAGACCTTAGCCTCTAGCACAGTTAACAGTTACACATTGGATCTTGTGATAAAAATGTATTTTCATCAATTTGTGAGGAACAAATATTTCATAAAACTTAACACAGATAATTTCATTGTTAATAGATAATATGTGTATGGTCCCTTACTATAGTCACACAAATTTCCTATCAGCCAGTATGAATGAGGATAATAACAAATTACCGAACAGAATTATCAAGAGCTGAAATTCAAATGCAAAAGGACAAAGCAAGAAAAAAAAACAACCAGAAAAATTGTCAACCGCAATGGTACTGACTTGGTACAGGCATTTCAAAAGGAATGGACGGTAACATCAGTTTATAAAACTCCCCTACTATTGCGATAGTGTCAGGCAGCAACTCAACAGCAATTGCTTTTGAAAGGTTGTAGAAAGTAACAAGATATGTTCATCCCATTACTAAGTAAGGAATTAATCTTGAATCAAAGTTTGGACCGAAATGCAACCTGTTTTTGTGTTTATTTCTCTATATAGATTGTTCAGTTGGAAAGAGATCTTCAACAAGTCATAGACGAAAAGGAAGAACTTGTCACAGAAAGAGTTGCCTATAAAACTAAATATGATCGTCTCAACCAGGAACTGAATTTTATTTTGAAAGGAGATGAGAAAAGAATTGTAGATATAGATGCATTAAGTATGGAAAATAAGTAAGTCCTTATCAATAGCTGTGGTAAACTCTTTTTGTGTTCATCTTATAAAAAAAACTTTAATGTAGCAAAATGATGATATGGAAAAAGATTTTCTATCATTAGATGTAAATCAATACCTGCAACCTTTATGGGGGTTTTATTGGTTGAGATAACTCAAAGCATACCTAAAGCCTATAAAAAGGCTCTAAATCTACATTCCTGATGTTTTTAGGTATCTTCATGACATTAGAATCATAATACATAAAAACAAATGCTTTTTTTTGTTGAGTCATGAAGAAATAATTGCTCTCCTAAAATGGCAATTTTGATGTTCTAATTGGGGAACCCCCTCTCAAAAAATGGTTGTTGGCAGTTATTCACTTCATCAATTCCAATACTGTAAAAGTACTATTGTTCGTGGGGTTCCAATTTTCGTTGATTTCGTGGTTCGCTGAAGCCACAAAATTAGGTTCCCAATGAAATTCATTTTTTTCCATAGAACTTCTTGCTTAGAATTCGAAACCAAGAATTTAAGGGCCCAAGAAATAGCAATTTAAACGAAAACCACAAATAAAAGTACTTCCACAGTATATCATCATATTTACAACTTTTACATTGGCATTTGGATTGAGGGAGTACAAAGAAATAGAGTATTAAGGGCTGTTCCATAAAAATGGACATTGGGGTCTTTGAAGTCTCTTTATTGACACCCACCACTCGTTAAATTCCTCCCCATATGTACAATACAGAAAGAGGATGAAAATGCAGCCACCCACAGAAATTTATCATAAGTGCCTTTAAAGGGTCCCAGACCAACTTTTCTGGAACAGCCCTAATTTCAATTATGAACAGGAATTACAAGGTAGAATCTATGTATTTTATTTGGAAGAAATTATTTTTTTAGAATTATGATGCATATAGGATCCGGGCAGAAAAATTGTAAAATGTAATGGCTCTAATGGATCATTAAGGATTGGAATTGGCATCAACAAAATATTCAGTTGTTCAATAAAGTATTTCAAGTTTCTTTTACTAAACATGAATAGGAGAAAAAGTTGAACATTTTTTTAATGATTTTATAGGTATTTACAAGAAAGACTAAAACAAATGGCGGAAGAAAAGTCAATGGCAATGGCTACAGTTTCTAAATACAAGGTATGATATATTCATTGAAAGATATAAAGAATTTAGGTTTATAATTTTATGATACTGATGGCGTTGGCACTTTCAGCCATGCATCAGTAGGCATCTTGTTGCAGAGCAATGACAAGTAATGGTTGACTTTTCTGGTCGTGTACCAGTCATCACCATTTTAATGCTGTGATTTTGCATATGATCTTCTTAAACTTGGACTAAACTTTTAATGTGTTATATTGTAAAAAATTAACAAGTAATACATCCAACAACAGTCGTATTCATTTTAACATGCATTTTAATGTGCAGTTATATAGTCATTTTAAAAACCACATACATTACACAAAATATAGTAAATGACATACCAGTCTATATTACACTAAAAGACAGTTTCAGCTTTACAAAAGTAAGAGAAAATATTTTAATCAACAACCCATAGATGTGATTTTTTTTCCACAACCAACATGAGATACATCCATTTTGTCATCAGTGGGTGTCAGACTTCTTTGTGTAAATAGAATATGACTTTAATAATTAGATTCGTTCCAAGGAATGATTAACAAAAACTACCTCTTAAACTTGTGAATTCTGTAACCTGTTGATTTAAAACACCAGGTTTAATCAAAGAAAAATGACTTGCATTTTGAATAAGATATTATGTGTGAATTTTAGATTTTATTTGCAGTACAATTGTACAATGTGTATGCATAACTTTTAAATAATGATTTGTTCAGGATTCATATTTTGTAGAAATTTTTGTCTGTTTTCCGAAGTCTTAATAGCTTATACTTGGATCATTGGTTTTCGTGGCCTTAAGCTGCAATTATGATGTCTTGATTTCAATTAAAAAAAATGTAATCCACGAAAACTTATGTCCAAAGATAACCCAGAATCGGAGGGTATATGAATTTGATTAATATTGCTCTGATGAGAACACTTACTTTAGGTCCCTCTGTAATGACCTCATACAAATGGAACCAGATGCATTTAAAAACACCTTTCTGTCTTTCTATGAGTGGTTTATGCAAATAGGTTTGCATGTATTTGTTCATATATGTATAAAGTTGCAAACGATCTTTCGTATATGTTGAGTCACCATTAAGCTTGTTAATTTCTACAGGGTATTGCACAGGTAAGTGAAATGTATGACTTTATAAACTTTATAACCTACTGCCTTCTGGATACCATTGCATAAATATGATCATTTTAATATATGCCAACAAAAACAGCTGTGAAAGATTATCACAAACTTTTCTCTGATTATAAAAGATTTTTTTCTGTTTTTGACAATTCACTTCACACCTAAAATCTGTAGTTTTGTCAAAGTTTGAAACTTCAGAGCATTTCTTTGTGATACATGAATTATCTATTGTATTGATTTCTTATGATTACATAAAAAGAATCATAAGTTATATTTTTATTGCCTTACAATGAGAAGTTGGGACTTATTGCCTTACTCCTATCCATATGTCCTTCAGAATGGAGGGTACATTGTTTATGCAACTCCTAATTTTTATCTCTCTTGGCTATAGCTAGGGTGAGATTTTCCATCATTTGCCTGTCTTGTCATCATTTATAGGTCTGTACATCCATCATAAACTTTCAGTCAAATATCTACTGAAACCACAAGGCCTATTGAAACAAAAGTTGGTCACAATACTCCTTTGGTGGTACTCTTTGTAAAATGGGTCCTGCAAGTCCACGCTTAATCTAAGATGGCTTCAAGTGTGGAAAATAATACCCTATAAGAGTTTGACATAAGATCCCATCAACAAATAAAGGGATAAGGAGTAAATGTACATGGGACAAACTTCCTATAAATACATATACATGTACAATATATGTACATTGTGGGAAAATATAAAATTTATTTGACGAGCTTTAGAAACAGGTATATATGCGAGGTTTACTGAGCATTTCTCATCTGTTTCGCAGGGAGTACAAATAAATTTTATATTTCCGACAATGTATGTATATTGCTTTTATCCAGCAATCATTTAAACCCTATTTAAATAAATATGCATTTCTTTGTGAAGCAGGACCAAAGAAGACAGTAAACAACTTTGGCCATTTTTGTATAATCAATGACGTCATAAGAGAATTTACACTGTGACTTCAAAGTATTCGAGGTCTCAAACCAGTCATCCTTTCTTTTCTCCGTTCAAAATAGCAGACCGGTTACCAGTCTACCCTACAAATATGAAAAAAAAAAATTTGTAGGGTCATATACGTCTAGTAAATACCACCATTGCAGGATAATTGGTAAGATTAAGCAAATGGAACAATGCTTCTAATGTTGTTCTTCATCTTGCATTTCAAGATGATCTCATATGAAACTACATAGTCTTTTGGACTTTAGAACCTATTAAAAAAAACTGTTAAGATCTTTCTCAGAGACGACTGGGTCTATTGGAACCACTGTTGTTTTAATATCTAGAGAAAGTATTTGATCTGCTTTCTTTAAGAATTTGCATATTCAATTCCCTTAGTTAAAATTGGGGTCAAATCTTTACTGTATCTTCTTCAGCAAACAAAGTCTTTTTAAGTTGCAAAATTCACAGCATGTTTAGTAAAAAGCAATTTTTGCAAAGCACCCTTAAACTTACAAGTGTTAGTTATCCTTATACACCACTACTCTTGATCAAATTTAACTATCTTTGATAGTTTTAATTTGATTATACTGAGAAAAAAATCCTAAAATTCATGTTTTTATAACATGTATATGGAAAAAGAAAGGTCAATAGGCATGCTGTTACAAAGTTCTACATCAGCATGTGTTATTATGATCTGATTCTGTAAAGTCAAATTTTTTTTTCTTTGCAAAACTTAGAATGGTGTTCAGTTGAAATGACTTAGTCTTGGATTTCTATGATGTATGTTTCAAATAAAAATTCCTTGAAGACATAAAGCCTTTGACATGTCTTGAACAGAAGCATCATGTGTATCTTGTTTATATGAAAAAGAAAGGAAATGGGGTAAATGTCAAGGAGACAACATCCCATATCCAGGTTAAAACGACCCAAAACAAAGCAGTTTATGTTATGTTTTTATCAAAGAATTGACATTGTAATCTTGTATAAATAAATTGCAAAGTTTATAAAATTTACTGGTAAATTTCAGTCTTCTCACTTATAAGAAATGCTGCATGCTGTCCTGCTTTTTCTCTTCATGAATGATTGAACAGATTTTTCTGCTAATTATAAAGGTTCATAGGTTTTTTTTTATTTATGGATGGATAATTTATATAATTATATGATATGGTGCATATCAAGATCTTATGCATGATAAAGTGGAAGATATAAAGTCATGAAGGTTCATTCAAAAACATTTTACCTTAATGATTTATCAAAATTAAGTTTTTTTTAAATGTAAATGAAAATAATATACAAAATAGCATATTTCTGTATGTGATATTTTCTTTTTTGTTAATCTTTGGATTGAACCCTTGATTCCCCGAATTATTACTGTTGAAAACTTTTTAGTTTTTCCACATAAAGGTTGAGGTTTTATCATAAATGATTTTTGCTTTTAATACTATAGTTAACAGTTTGGAGATCACAAAATGTATGAAATTGGATGTTTGGACCTGTTTAACTGTATTTTTATGACTATGAGTTAATCAGTATATCAAACTTACTTTTTGGCCCTAATTAAAAAAATGGTATAGATTCTCATCCCACCCTGATGTTCAGCCCCTTTCAACCCAGATTTTTTTTTTAATTTCGGTTGTTTTTTTTCTTAAAATTTTTTTACTGTTATTGATAAAAAATCCCCCCCCCTAGTTGTTCAAAAAGTTTATGAGAATCTAGGATTTTATAGCATGTTTAAAGTGAAAAATCATTACAATGAATATATAAAAATGCATTTAAAATTGATCAGAGCCAATGTAAATGCTGGATGAAAAATGAGTAATTACACATCAATGAGCCAAACCACAATACTTAAATTTGACAATAGAAAACCAAACAACAACCCAAAATAAAACAGAAAAAAGGTAGAAAAATTACAATACAGAAAATAAAACAGAAAAAAGGTAGAAAAATTACAATACAGAGATTACATAAAGAGACAATTGATATAACAGGGTCAAAACCAATAAAATAACGAACTACCGAAATTGCTGTAAATTTTTTAAATCTGCAGATTGCCATTTTAACTTGGCTAAGGACAGAGCTTTGATGAGTATCAGTATTATTAAATCCCTTGACTGAGACATCGCAAGTTTTCAAAAATGTTGGTTGTTGGGCAAACACCAAAGTAAGGGAAAACCATGCTCTGATACCCTCTGGGAATGACAGTCCACCCGCAGAGGCATTGACCAAGTGGAAACAAAAGAACTAAATACCAAGATTTCAATAAATATTAGTTTTTCAAATGTCAATTTCGACAACATATGTCTCGTCTTTTCAGGTGAAATCAAAACATTTGGAAGACCAGAAACAAAATTGATGACCATTTTATAAAAGTTACTGACTTTTAATTGATAGACAAAAAAGCTGTATGTAACAAACAAATCAAATTCAGTTCATATCACAAGTCAAACAGAAAGATCAATAGATTGTTTAAAAATATTAAATTTACTTTTGCAGAACCTACTGGAGAGAAAGAAGGCAAAAAGTGCTTCAATAAAACTAGGTCAGAGTAGAAGTGGTGGTCTGGTAATAACACAAAAACAAGGTAATTAGTTATAATGCAGTCAGTACTTTTATGTTTTCATCATTATAAATTCTTGGATACATTTTGGACAGAATTTTTGGAAATTTTCAAGCAATAAGTATTATAATTACTGACAAGTTACATCATATATTGTACTACTCAAGTATCTTTATCAGTACTTGAAAAATTTTGAAGAAAAGTGTTGTGCCCTAAAAAAAACAATAGTAGAAAAATACTGAAGGAACAAAAGATCTGTTAGTTATAAAAGTCCAGAGAAATGGCATAAATTAGAGAACAGAAGAACTAAGTTCCTGAGACATCCAAGAAAAATGTGAAAAATAAAAAAAGACAATATTCATAACTATACAGCACTTACAGCATGAACTCTTATAAAAAGGGAGGGTGACATTGTGTGCATTGGAAGGGTAGGCATGTCCTGCTTTGTATATGGCACTAGTCACACTGTCAGTAAATAGATCCAGATTAAGCTCAAAACCATTAACTTGATGTAATGTCAAATGCAGACATGATTTATTGGTTTCAGATGACAAAAAGCACCAAAGGCAATGTTAATCAAGATATTATATTGAATGGCCTTAATAATAATAATACAGTGTAAGGTACATTGTAAATGCTGTCATTGACTAGAAGATTTAGATTTTTCTTTTTGTCTTTTCCTATGACCGAAGGAAAATAGCACTATAAAGTGAACTTATAGACATCAAGAAAAAATGTGTTGGCGACAGCATCAGATCCCCAAATTCACATTTAACAATTTATTCTACTGAGGGGTCAGTATTTCCTTCATCAAATTTTCCCTGAAAAGTTATTTTTAAAATGCCTAGACCCTGAAAAAAATTCATTTTTGAAAATAAACCCATATGTACGTGTGCACTTTTGTGTGCAATTGTCATTTGAAAACCCCTATTTTTGGTGGTCTTGTGCAATTTCAACAATTTTTGCCTATTTTTGTGGGGAATTTTTTGGTAGAAATGTCGATTTCTACCATCAAATTTTCTGTCACAGTTTCAAGATTATTAGATCTCGTGAATTTGAAGAAATGTCACTAATAAAAAAAATAGGTTTGTGATGATATACAGTATGAAAGTTTTGTAAGAAAATGTTGTTTTTGTTTTTGTTTTTTTTTGGGGGGGGGGGGTCAAATTCAAGACATTGTAAAATCTGTAAAAATCAAGATTTTTCAAGTTTTCCATTAATTTAACGATCAAATACACCATTTTTTGTTGAAATATTTGGACAATTATATCTTTAAGATATTAGAAAAGAAATCATATAAATAAAATGCATACTTTCATATAAAATTTTTTTTATTACCCCTACCCCTTAATAGACTAAATTCTGACTAAGATCAATGGTCAAATTTGGTCAAAAATTTTAATTTTCCATTTCTTGAAAACTACTAGTCATAGTTACATTACTTTTTACAAAATTTGGGAAGTTCATTATATAATATAAATAAATAAAAAAAAATTCACTCATAAGGCAATTTTTAAGAATTGTTCATAAACAAGATTTAAATGAGACTGAAACCTTATGAGAAACCATCATTAAGAGAATAATGTTTAATAATTTCGTAGATGATTGTGTCAAACTCCAATATTACTCTGCTCCTTCATCATGGAAGGTTGCTCCTTATTTTCTCATTATAACATTTGGTTGTTAACTAGTGCAGTATGGACCTTGTTGCCAAAAGTAATGAATTGTTTTTGTTATCTTTGTTTTCTTGCTTTTACAGTTCACCAGATTTTAGAGAACCATTCACAGATGTCTGCTACCCCCCAGGCTATGGCTGACCTTCAAGCTCTGGCATCTGCGTTATTAGATACTGTTAATGATAAAAATTTAGCTCTGTCTCACCAGAGGAAAACTAACAAGTATGTTGAATACTGTTCAGTAGGATTTTATAAACCTTTTGCCCTTGGATGCAGGTGTCAGGGTAGATTAAAACACCAGGTAAAAAATTATCACCAAACAGGAATTGGAAGGTGATAATTTTTTTACCAATAGAAAAAAGAAGGGAAACGGGGAATGTGTCAAAGAGACAACGACCCAAAGTGGAGTAATAACAACTCAAAGCCACCATAAGATCTTCAATGAACGTTGAGGAAACCCCACACCCAACGGCAGGTCGGAGTCAGCCCTAAATAAAGAGTAATCAAGTTCAGCGAAATAAACATCATCCTTGACTCCTATAGACATAAAGTAAACTAACTAGAAAACAGACAAGATGCACAAAGGCTTTATAAATTTCCGAACAGGCTCAAACCTGCTGCGGCGGCATTAAACTAGTTTTATTGGACCCAAACCTTCCCCCATAGCCAAGTTTGTTTATCACCCTACCACCTTCATCCAAGGGTAATATGTAAACGGACTAATTTTCGTGAGCGATTTATTTTTGCGATCTTGGCACTTGCAAAACTATCACAGAAATAAGTCACAGGGAACTTGATCGGAAGGGACAAAACATGAAATGAAGTATCCATGAAAATAAGTCGGTTTACAGTATGCTTTTTAGCTCGCCGGGACGAATGTCAGGAGAGCTATTGTCATACCCCTGGTGTCGGCGTCGGCGTCAGCAAAACTTTAACCTGGCTTGTGGAATTGAGACCTGAATAGCTAGGATGTTGATATTTGGTATGTGACTTCCTTGTGATGAGGGCTTTCTTTTGGTACTATACTTGTAGACATTATGACCTTGACCTTGCCCTAAGGGCAATTTTTAAAAAACTTTAACCTTGCCTCTAGAAGGTAGGCTTTTAGTTTTAGGGTGTTCATATCTGGTGTGTAACTTCCTTATGATGAGAGCTTTCTTCTGGTACCATACTTGTAGACATTTTGACCTTGACCTTGCACTGAGGGCAATTTTTAAAAAACTTTAACCTTGCCTTTAGAAGGTAGGCTTTTAGTTGTAGGGTGTTCATATTTAGTATGTAACTTCCTTATGATGAGTGCTTTCTAGTGGTACCATATTTGTAGGCATATTGACCTTGACCTTGCCCTGAGGGCAATTTTTAAAAAAAACTTTAACCTTGCCTCTAGAAGGTAGGCTTTTAGTGGTAGGGTGTTTATATTTTGTATGTAACTTCCTTATGGTGAGAGCTTTCTTGTGATACCATATTTGTAGACATTTTGACCTTGACCTTGCCCTGAGGGCAATTTTTTTAAAATTTTAACTTTGCTTCTAGAATTAAGTTGTTTAGTGGTAGGGTCTTCATATTTGGTATGTGACTTTCTTTTGATGAGAGCTTTCTAATGGTACCATATTTGTAGACATTTTGACCTTGACCTTGCCCTGAGGGCAATTTTTTTAAAATTTTAACTTTGCTTCTAGAATAAGTTGTTTAGTGGTAGGGTGTTTATATTTGATATGTGACTTTCTTGTGAAGAAAGCTTTCTATTACCTTTCGAATTTATTGTGCATTGAGGTTACTGGAATCCCCGGTGAGCTATGTTTTCTTCTGACAACTCTTGTTATTGCACTGAATGCTGAATGACCCAAACGTTTAAAAAACAATAACATTAACAGTAAAAAATTGGATAGTACATGTATATAGCATGAGTTTGCTTTAATATTCTGTCTCAAAAGTAATAGATAAACACCCGTCAGAGCTGATGTTAATGTTCAGTAATAGCAAATTTCTGGCTAAGCAGGTAGTAATTTGAGACACTAATACTCATTACTAATATAATCAAACTTTGATAAGGATGGGCCTGGTGAATGAGTAATTTAAAGCAAAAATTAACAAATGTGCTATTCCAATGAAATTAATGGATAATGAAAAAAATTTGCAAAAACTTCAAAATCAATAGGTTCATTTGATGCTTAGGTTTGGAGTTTTCTTAGAGTGTTATGATTGTGAACTTATGAGGCAAACTGATGAGATACATGTATCACAAAATAATAGAATACAAAATACACAAAAATTATAATTGTTTCAATAATTTAGATGTACATTGTATATCTCTTCTTGGCGTCTAGAATTACATACAGAAAACTTGATGTAACTGAAAGCTAATCCAAATATCCCAAACAAATAGTATTAAAATTTCCCTGAGGACAGAGCATTGTAAAGAAGAGATTTTCTCGAGCTTCCAAGTAAATTTTTGATGTAAATATCAACCCTCAACACAGTACTGTTTGTCTGATTGGCAGGGCTGTATGGCAAGAGAATTCCTTTTTCATGGTTTCTGTTACCTTGCAAATGCTGATAATTTGAGGAAAACAAGAACAATACAAATTTTTAACGGAAAAAAAAAAATTGAAAAAAGAGTAAAGAACTCATGATATCCTCGAAAGTACTCTGCAATATTTTTGATATTGATGAAACAATATGGTTTTACTTGAAAAAAGACAAACCCGGCACATTAAAAAAAATCTTTTGTTTTCTATTTGTTAGCTATTGCCATCACTTGGCGTCCGTCCTTGTCTGTCGTCTGTTAACTATTCACATTTTCATCTTCTCCTCTTAAACCACTTAAGCAAATTCAACCAAACTTTACAGGAATGATGTTTGGAAGGTCCTTTAAGATTGCTCATTTCATTCCATATCGATAAAACACATGGCTGCCAGCACTGAACATAGTTTAGCATTGGACCCTAAGGGAAAATCATATTTCATCTTCTCTGAAACTACTGAAGCAAATTGAACCAAACTTTACAGGAATGATGTACTTAAGGTTCTTAACAAAGATTGCTCATTTCATTCTAATCCCATAAAAAACATGGCCGCCAGCGCAGAACTTAAGTTTAACATTGGACCATGTTCATCTTCTCCTCTAAAACCAGTGAAACAAATTCAACCAAACTTTACAGGAATGATGTATGGAGGGTCCTTTATGAAGATTGCTCATTTCCTTCAGATCCGATAAAAAACATGGCAGCCAGCACGGAACTTAGGTTTAACGTTGGACCCTAAGGAAAAATAACATTTTCATCTTTTCCTCTGAAAAGGCTGAAGCAAATTCAATCAAACTTAATAGGAATGATGTACTAAAGGTCCATAAAAAAGATTGCTCATTTCATTCAGATCCAATAAAAAATATGGCTGCCAACACATGACGGTTTAACATTGGACCCTATGGGAAAAATCACATTTTCTTCTTCTCCTCTGAAACTGCAGAAGCAAATTCAGCCAAACTTTACAGGAATAATGTACAGAGGGTACTTTACAAAATTGCTCATTTCATTTCCATCTGAAAAAAACCTGGCCTTCAATGAGAACATTTGAGCCCGGTGTGAGAAAGCCATTTTTTTCATCATCTTCTCTGAAACTTTTAAAGCATATTTAACTAAAAGTATAGAAGAACTGTTGCAAAAATTACCCATTTCAATTGGGTCAGACAAAAAATATATGTGCTAATGGAGAACATAGCTAGGCATTAGACCCCAGTGGTAAAAAAATGCATGGCATAAAAGCGTTTTGTAAGGTGAGTGATACAGGCTTAGTCTCTGAGCCTCTAGTTTAAATGCCTTGCCAGAGAAATAATATCAGTCCAAAATAATGAAAGTAACATGGTACTCTCAAACTGTCTGCAAACTTCATGTCTTCTTAATAAAATCTGTGTAATTAGAAGTCTGAATTATTTCATAAATTGAAGGAACATAGACAGGGTGCCAATAAATATGAATAAAATCCAACTGTAGCCTTTATTGATACCAGTTCCAAATGTTGCTTAATAGCATTTAATCTTTCGTTTATTTATGTTTAGAATTTTGGGAAACAGAGTATCAGAATTAGAGAAGAAAATAAAAACATTAGAAGTGGCAGGACTGTGGAATGTTCCAAGTAAGTTTTATTTAAATAATAATTCATGGCAGTCATTTGTTCATTGGAGATTTATGTATTGAAGTCCACGTTTTACCTACAGTTCAGTGGGTGGTAAAATAAACTAAAATAATGGACACCACTAAGGAAATCAACTACAAACCACTAGCCAACATGAATTAGTTCAATACTAAAATGTTACCGGTAATTCGTGATCAAGGTAAACCTATGGTGTACAATGTGACTACTACCAAAACGTGAATTTTACTGATGTTTTGGTTAATTCTGTGAAATTATCAAGTCTATTACAAGTATAAATATTTCTTGATAGTAAATACAAAAAAGTTAGTTCCGTAGGATATACAGCTAAACATGAACATTGGCAATTTCATGTACATTCGATATTCATATTCAATATGCCTCTCCTATAGCCTGTAGGGGGCATCAGGGTTTACATGCTTTATCATCACCTGAGGCAGAGTCCATATGATTTTTTCGATTGCTACCCAAAGGTCACGATCACATTGCCTTAAAACCTGAAATTTTAAAGAAAAGTTTGGTTTCCAGATGTGAATTTGAGTAATAAGCCTCAGATTAAAACTGAACTTGATTTCATGCTTACCTATCCCATCTGAGAAAATCCTTACATTTTTTAGGGGCAGTATATCAATAGTCTAGGTCAAAACTTCCATTAATATATACTAAAATTTCAAGAATTTTTTTCCCTCAATTATGAATGAGTATCCAGCATTATATCAAAGCAAACTTGGTAAACTAATCATACGAGACATAACTGTTTCAATTTTAGGACTGCTAACTCCAAGGTCACAATTATTTTTAGAAATTCAGAATTTTTTTGAAATTTATTTCATCTTCATTTGCATTAATTGGCACTGAAGATCTATATGTTTTACATTATTTCAAGCATTCTTTCAAGTGTCCCAAATATTCAAATTCTGTATAGTGATGATTGTACAGAAAGTATTCATTTTTCATTTCCAGACAATGTGCCAAATCTTGAGAAGCTACGATCAGAATGTGAAGAAGTAAGGACCCTCATTCCTCAAATATCTATGTCAAGTGATGACACTTTACATGATGAGGCTCAAGAGGAAGATCATAGATATATGGATGATGGAGAATCTGATTTGTGCAGTCCATTAAGTAGTGTTGTGACCAGTCCTACCCATTCTAGCTCTAGTAACCATGTAAACAGTCAGAACAATAGCCCGTCTCATAGTAACAGTGCTAGTGGCAACAGTTCAGTACATTATAAATCTGAAAACAGTACTACTGAAGATGAAATGAACATTCCTTCACATGATACTAAAGATGATCATAGACTTATAGATACTGTGAGAGATGAACACAGAAATGATATGGGTTTTACAAATGAAATGAACACTAGAACATCTCATGAAGGAACAGTGTCTATGGATGATTTGGATCTTCTTCCTACAAAAGAAGAAATTGTGAAATGTACAGATAGAGAGCATACAACAGGTAATAGTATACTATGTAGGTATTTCATATCTTATGGTACCCATTGATGAGGGTTTACCTGCTCCTACATGAAGTTGCAGCAACCAAGATGTTTATGGCGCCGTGACAAAAAGTCGGGGGTATATTGTTTTTACCCTTGTCCAGTCCATCTGTCTGTACAGCCTCGGTTTGTTCATCTGTCCATCTGTCCATCCGTACACATGAAAAAAAAACAACTATTCATGTTTTTTAGATCACACTGTGAGTACTTTGTTTTGAATGTTGTGATTTCTATTTCTGTGATTTGTATCTGTCTATCGTCATTGTCTGTGTCTAACGTCAGTGTTTTCTGTGTTCTCGTTTTGGCCATGCCTTTGGACTTCAATTTTTGTAGATTTCACTCCTTTGTTCCTTTGGTTTTCTGCTACTTCAATTTTCAAATTTCAACTACTTCAAAGGAATCTAACTTACAATAAGTAGATGTACATACAGATATTTTTTGGAATATTCAAAATGGCCGCGGTTGCCATGGAAACTGAAAAAAGGCAGGAAAATTCAAAGTGCACCAAATTTGATGATACTTTACAAGAAGGATGTCTAGCACCCATAGAAATGATTTTGGGTCTCAGAATTTTCAAAATGACTGCTGTTGCTATGGAAACTGGAAAAAGGGGGGAAAATGCAAAGTGACTCAAAATGGATGAAACTTTACAGGAAGATTGCCCAGCACCCATAGAATTGATTTTCAGGCTTAGAACTTTCCTTTTATATATTTTGGAAAAAGGGAAGGTATATCATTGTGTCCATACTTGTACTGTCTCAACACACGCTTAAATTTGCACTTGCCATATTGATTCAGGGTTCAACGATCCAATAAAAAACATGGCCGTCAGGGTTCAATGAGCGGGGGCATAATTGGTTGCCATTCGGCAACAGCTCTAGTCTCTTTAGTAATTTCAGGAATTAGGCTACCTCAATATAATTAATAGGATATATCAATTAAAAAATCTACATCTGATTCAAAAGAAACTGGGATATGTTATCTGGAACATGTTTATAATAGCAAAAATATACAAATGTCTTTTTTTTTAGCTCACCTGACCCCTGACCCTTAGTGTGAGCTATTGCCATCACTTGGCGTCGTCCGTCCGTCAAACTTTTCACATATTCATCTTCTCCTCTGAAACCACTGAAGCAAATTCAAACTTTACAGGAATGATGTACTTAAGGTCCTAAACAAAGATGGCTCATTTCGTTCCGATCTGACGAAAAAACATGGCCGCCAGCATGGAACATGGTTTAACATAGGACCCTATGGGAAAATCACATTTTTATCTACATGATCTACTCCTCTGAAAGCACTGAAGCAAATTCAACCAAACTTTACAGGAATGATGAATGCAAGGTCCTTTACAAAGATTGCTCATTTTGTTCTGATCCAATAAAAAACATGGCCGCCAGCACGGAACTTAGGTTTAACATTGGACCCTATGGGAAAAATCACATTTTCATCTTTTCTTTTGAAACTGCACAAGCAAATTCAACCAAACTTTACAGGAAGGATGAATAGAAGGTCCTTAACAAAAATTGCTCATTTCTTTACAATCCGTTAGAAAACATGGCTGCCAGCACGGAACATAGTTTATCAGGCCAAATAAAAAAATAGGTGTGGTTCCGGTCACCCGACCGACCCTATTTTTTCCTGCCGACCCTAGACTTTTTTTTCACCCAAAAAGTAAAAAAAAAAAATAGAAATAAAACGACCGACCCTAGTTTTTATGGCCACTTTTGACTGACAAAGTTTAAGTAGAGATCAGCGGCAAGATCGTAGTTACAAAATGTATTTTGAAACTGTAAATCGGTATTATCATAGTTTATCAACTATTTACTTTATTGGAACCTTTTTATGAAGTATTTGATGAGAAACGAGCTAAAACGCTGCGAAAATTGAATTTATTTCCCATCAGGAAGTTTTCGTGCAATCATAAATTCGGAACGAGTTCGGCGCGGACTGTCGTATCCGTATTTATTTCACATGTTATTTAATATTTCAGATGCTTCAAAGCCTATTAAACTGTTGCGGGATAAATTTAAAGGACACTTAAACCTCTTCTTTTACATCTGTTGTGAATAAAATATTGTCAAGAGTCAATGTGATATAAATAGCATATTGTCAGCTATATCGACACTTTACCGATCACATGGTTTGTTGACATCCTCAAAAGTTACGGCGGCTAATGAAATATTCGAGATTATGATATGAAAATATAAATTTTGGTGGAAATAACCTCTTTATAACTGTTAGGAATGTTCCACTTCATAACAACGTATAGTATTTATCAAGTCACATAGTGTTAAGAACGATCGTTTGGCTTGAACTGAGACTAAAAATCGATCATCTGGGAACTTGGACAAATCCTTAAGTACATGTATCCACATCATTTTTAGGATAAAAATGTGGGGATAATACATGGTTTTATATCATAGGTTACAATGCATTTACATGTTAAGTATTATATATGATTTAAAAAAATTAAAAAAAAAATTAAAAAAAATCCCGACCTACCGACCCTATTTTTTTCAGAGGGGTGACCGGAACCACACCTATTTTTTTATTTGGCCTCATTGGACCCTATGGGAAAATCACATTTTCATCTATTCTTCTGAAACCACTGAAGCAAATTCAACCTAACTTTACAGGAATGATGACTGAAGGTACTTTACAAAAATTGCACATTTCATTTCAATCCGACAAAAAACATTGCCTCAAGTGCAGAACATAGTTTAACATTGGAGCCCAGTATGAGAAAACCATCCTTTTCATCATCTTCTCTCAAAACAATTAAATCAAATTATACTAAATGTATAGAAGGTCCTTTGCAAAAATTACTCATTTCAATAGGATCAGACAAAAAACACGGGTGCTAATTGAGAACATACCTATACACCCTACCCCATTGGTAAAAAACATGATAATTTTTGGTCATGCATGGCATAGAAGCGTTTTGTCAGGTGAGCGATACAGGCTCAGTCTCTGAGCCTCTAGTTAAGTTATCTTAAATTTGTCTTTGCAGAGTTATCTGATTTTGATAATTCAAATATTGGTACATGTACTACACAATCAAATTTTGACATGATCGTGATATGCTTGGACTGGTAATGGCTGGTTCCTTTTGAACATCAAAAATTGCCACAAATCTTGAATTCATAGTTATGCAGTATTGAGTAACCATAATCATGCTACAGTTCCTAAGCACCTACATTTCCAGTCATTAAGCATGGTAGACACAGGCACAAAACAAACTTTAGCTCATATCAATATGAATTTAGATTGTAGCAGTCTTATTAAAAAATGATTAGATTTATACAAATAGAGTTATTTATTTTCTAAGCATTTATTATAAATTACCATTTGTTTTATTTTTCAGTATCAGAAAGAAAACACTCGGATACTGCTGTAAATTATCACAAAGACATTGAAGAAGATATTGCAGAAGAAAAATTAAAACTATTAATGGATGATGTGACGAACAAAATGGTGGAATTTTCTCACAAAACAAAGAGTCGTTCACATTACCTAAAACAAACAAATGTTGACCACTTTGAAGAGAGTGGCGATATACAAACAGATGTTAGTGTTTTGTCAAGAAGTTTAGAAGACGATAGTCGGCCGTCATCTCCATCATGCAATGATCCCTTAATATCGGAGAGTACACATCAGTCAACGAATGAAAACAAATACTGCTGATTTGTGATAAAATATATTGTGTAAATTAAATTAAACTCCCGTTCAATTTTCACCATTTGAAGCATTTTTTTTCATAAGATGTTTTTTGAAATGAGCTTACATTCCAATATTAAGGTAGTAGACCTAGGTTAAGGGAAATAACTCTTAAAATCATTTGTATGTTTGTTTTAATCATTTTCATAAATATATTGTAAGCTTCTATGTAACACAGATGATTTTGGTTCTTTTTCACATAAAAACTGACTGTTTCAAACACCTTGCTGATTTAAAGAGTTATCTCCCTTAACCTAGGTCTACTACCTTAAAAGGGACCTAAATTTGTTATTTTCTTTTATGCTGGATTTGTGTCTCTTGATTTTTGCTAACTGTTCTCTTGAGTGTCTTGTAGAATCTGTAAATGAAGTCTTGATTTGTTAGTCAACTATATATATTCATATTGCTTGAAGACAAAATTTTCAGTCTCATCAATGTTTTTAAGGAAAATATTATCTTGTACAAAATAATTGAAGGAATAACTTCAGCTAAAAGGGAAAAAAAATGATGAAGAGTGCTGTTGAACAAAAACTTTACAGCTTGAAATCCCTGTAAACATATTTTTTCATGACTTGAATCTATATTATTAAAACTTCTTTGATTTGTTATATATTTTTGTTATGTTTGAATCTCAATGCTATAAAGTCTTGATATTTGAAATGTGATAGTTTATTTATTTCAGAATTATTTTTACATGTTGCATAACTGTGTTAGAATCAACATATTTGTTCATTCTATATTAAATATTCAAAATAGATGTGTATCTTATAACCTAAAGTCAATCTTTTCCTGCAATATGGAATAGCCTTTCGGAGGAGGAGTGAAATCAATGTAGGCTCCTATGTGATTGTTTATTCACTTTTAAAGACAATCTTAACCAAAGAAAATTATTTAACTGGGCTTGATGCAGTGTTTTCACATTCAAAGCAATCATATATTATTACATTTTGTAAATCATAATATGCAGAGTTATTTGTAGAACCATTAAAAATAAATACACTGTTCATTTTATTCTTTTTATATTTACAGGAATTCTTTGATCTGCATGTGCTGTTGCTCCTCTTTGATTTTCAATTTTGTGTTGCATAATTGTTCTTAAAACAATTCTGCTTGTGTAAAGTTTAGTATTTTGCAGTATAATTTTGTTACTTTTAGCTTCAGAGAGACAAAAAAAGTAAGTTCTCTTATGTCAATTTTTCACATCAATCAAATTTTTGTACATTTAATATATGTAGATAAAAACATAGGTATGATAATCAAGCAAATTTGACCTAAATTTTTTTTGTCATATAACCAAAATCTGCATAATCATGATTTCAAAGATTTTGTCCAACTACTTAGAGTTTATGCTGAAAATAACAGAGGTGCTACTACTCGCCAATAATATTTTTGTTGTTGGAATATTAGTAAATGGATAGTTTTAATCATATAAAAAAAATTAGATGAGGAATTACATTCCTGTCATTTACATGAAAAATTGTCCAGAAAGCAAACCAAAAACTGAAAAAAAGCAGTTTAAAAAAATCAGCTATTTTTGTGATGACATTTATAAATCAAGTGCAAAATGAAGGTTTTGATCATATCTAATTCTTGTTGTTTGGACCTTAGCATATATTTATACACAAAATTTTCAAAAATAAAGTACAATTATATATTAGAACTAACTTGGATAGTTAGTGGAAACAATGACCTTAATTATTTCATATTCATACCTGCCAAATTATGAAATTTTTTTCATGGAGGTTTTGACATGCAAGACAACTCCTAGCATACCATATAACATAAATAAAGGGGACTTCAAATCCACTTTCCTGTTGTTTCTTTAGCATCTCTATGACATTGTTATCATTGTGCAATAACCAAACGAAGGTTTGTTAAGAAAAAAAAAGAATAATGACGCTATAAATTTCAGAACTGATGCTCACATGGGGTATTAAACTTTAGAAATTGCAAATATTTCAATCAGCTATAATAAAATCATTACCACTTACCAGTATAGGGCATTAGACAGATGTTAATTATACATGCAACAGGGCATAAAATATTCACAAAAATATGCACTGGACCTGGGCCTTGCTTGATTATCCTGTTCAGGACATGTTTTGTCTGTTCTATGGAACATTGCTAATCTAGTAGCATAGAACAGGAACAGAACATTCAATATGGAGGTCAAAATCTACGTGATTGTGATTTTTTACAGTTACAACCCTGAACTCATTGGAAAATTTTTACTTATACATTATATGTAGTTAAATAGATTCTACCTTAAAGTTCCTAAAATTGTGAAATTTTTGTTAACTTATTGCTATTGGTCTTTATTAATTCTTAAATTAATTCAACCACAGAAACCAGTAGGAGTATACATTTCCACTTACCAGTTTTAGTATTTTAGATCAGCAGGCGTATTTGATTATGATTGTGTGTATCACTTTCCGATATATATAACAGAAATTTGTTGAATTTCAACCTTGTGTGTAATCAATTTCCTATATATATTGAGATTTTTAACGTTTTTGGCATTACAATAAAGCAGTCAATCTAATAAGTTTTTTCTCTTGCATGTTTGTATTTATCGCTGCCATCTTGATTTCATACGCTGTTCCAAACACACCACCTAATCAGTTGGCACAGTCGGAACATGTTCTGCACAACTGTTCTGACCCACTCGATTACTGTTCAGAGAGTTCAGAGTGTTCAGCAGCTATAATCAAGAACCACAAAAATAACATTTTGTACAGACAATCAACAGATGTCAGATATAGAATTAATAGATAACCATACTGTGTTTTAGGATCTGAGGGGTAAATCGTAGATTTTACTGTCGCAAACTAAGTTTTCCGGTGACGCTAACGCCGGAAAACGTATGTTTGCGACAGTAAAATCTTAGATTTACTCCTGAAAATCCTGAAATACAGTTTGGTTATCTCTATTCTAATGCAAATCCGAAAAAAACATTCAAAATCTATTTTTAAATGACAGGAAGTTTGGTGTGCGTTTGCGCCAATACATTGCTATTGGTTCCGATGGTAAATCATGGATTTTACCCCCTCAAAATTCTACCGCCATCCAATCAAAATTAGCATTACAAACATAACTGCATTAGAATTATATATATACAAACCTATTTTTTCTTGACCCTTTGTTTGAATTTAAATACAGTTCCAGCTTGATAGTTGGAACACCCCTCTAACTCAAACTGTTTTCATCAATCCCTTTGGTGTTCCAGCCATCAGTGTTCAACTGTATTAAACTTTAGAAATTGCAAATATTTCAATCAGCTATAATAAAATCATCAGTTATGATGAAATCCCAAATTGTGTCCCTTGAAAATAACCACTTACCAGTATAGGGCATTAGACAGATGTTAATTGTACATGCAACAGGGCATAAAATACAGTAGAACTTTGAAGGCTCGAAATGCAATAACTCGAACACCATGGATGCCTCAAACACTTTTTTAGCTCACCTGGCCTAAAAGGCCATGTGAGCTTTTGCCATCACTATGCGTCCGTCGTCCGTCGTCCGTCGTCCGTCCGTCTGTCTGTCTGTCTGTCTGTCAACAATTTCAAAAATCTTCTCCNGTGTCCATCTAATTATTGTGTCAAGCTCTTTCCTATGTCCATACTCACTTTAAATTACACTTTTTCAAATTTCAGTGGACGACATGCTGCGGTCGTATCATGCTGCGCTCGGCGTAGCCCTTTATTCATGGATTTCGTGGTTCTCTGAAGCCACAAAATTAAGTTCCCAAGGAAATTCATTTTTTCCATAGAACTTCTTGCATAGAATTCGAAATCATGAATTTAAGGGCCCACGAAATAGCAATATAAATGAAAACCATGAAAATTGATGTCCATGAATAAAAGTACTTCCACAGAATATCATCATATTTACAACTTCTACATTGGCATTTGGATTGAGGGAGTACAAAGAAATGGAGTATAAATTTCAATGAACAGGATATACTAGGTAGAATCTATGTATTTTATTTGGAAGAAATTATTTGTTTAGAATTATGATGCATATAGGATCCTGGCAGAAAAATTGTAAAATGTAATGGCACTAATGGATCATCAAGGATTGGAATTAGCATCAACATCAAAAAAATATTCAGTTGTTCAATAACCTATTTCAAGTTTCCTTTACTGAACAGGAATAGGAGAGAAAAGTGGAACATTTTATTTTAATGATTTTATAGGTATTTACAAGAAAGACTAAAACAGATGGCAGAAGAAAAGTCTATGGCAATGGCTACAGTTTCTAAATACAAGGTATGATATAGTCATGAAAAGATATAAAACAATTTAGGTTTTATAATTTTATGATACTGATGGCATTGGCACTTTAAGCCATGCATCAGAAGGCATCTTGTTGCAATGTAATGTTGACTTTTCTGGTCGTGTACCAGTCATCACCATTTTAACTCTGTGATTTTGCATATGATCTTTTTAAACTCGGACTAAACTTTTAATGTGTTATATTGTAAAAAATTAACAAGTAATACATCCACCAATCATATTCATTTTAACTTTTATTGCACATGCGCAGTGATATAGTCATTTTTAAAACCCCATACATTACACAAAATATAGTAAATGACTTACCAGTCTATATTACACTAAAAGACAGTTTCAGCTTTACAAAAGTAAGAGAAAATATTTTATTCAACAACCCATTGATGTAATTTTTTTTCACAACCAACATTTTGTCATCAGTGGGTGTCATACTTCTTTGTGTAAATAGAATATGACCTTAATAATTAGATTTGTTCCAAGGAATGATTAACAAAAACTACCTATTAAACTTGTAAATTCTGTAACCTGATGGTTTGAAACATCAGATTTAATCAAAGAAAAATGACTTGAATTTTGAATATTATGTGTGAATTTTAGATTTTATTTGCAGTACACTTGTATATGCATAACAGGATTCATATTTTGTATAATTTTTTGGTATCTTTGCGGCGCATGCACAAAGATATCCTATGTTGCTGAAGCTCAACTCAATTCTCCAGAAATCTCACTACCCTCTTCATATTCCAACAAAAGAAAGAAGGCCCATTTTCATACCATAATTTAATTGTGCTTGTAAAGACTTTCTTGTGCAAAAGAAAAGAATTAACAAGTTGGAAGAAATAACATTGGTATGAAAATGTTATGAGGATGAGTATTTTTCAAATGCGAAGGTAAAAAGACCTCCCCTTTTCTAAAAACATAGAGTCAGGTCTCAGAATCCCTCATCAAAAGCCTCCAAACTGATCGGATGACAATGATATTACTATTTATGTAAATTCCCAAGCATGCCAACTAAAATTGTCTTGGCCGTATGCCATGTATGCAGGGCACACAATGTTTTTCACGATGGTTTGTTTTCAAATATATGCACATGCGCATGGATATGTAAAAACATAAAAGTTACTTCAATCATTGGGCGGGAAAATTTGAACTTGAATAGTCAAGTTAGGTAACACATTGTGTGGTAAATATCTCATTATGGGAGGAACACATGTCTTCACAGTTTGTTTACAAATGTCTGCACATGCGTGTCAAACTACTTCAGTAGCAGTGTGAAAGGATAACATTATAATTAGACTGATTAATTAGTGTTCATTGAGGCATTATTCAGGACATTTGTTGTTTATAAGCTATTAGTCAACATTGACATTAAAACATTTATTTTTTCATAGGACCATATTTGTTAATGCCACTAATTACCTCCCTTGTATAATTTTCCATTTTATAAAGTTTGGCCCAAAGATTTTTCTGCTAACACTGAAATCCCCCCAAATTGTAATATTTTGAAAATTATGTATGTAACTTACTGTTTTCAACAATATCCTTGGATATTTCTACAATACTTTTTTTTCATTGAAATTAAAAATAAATAATCACAGTTTTATAGTAAAATTTGTGTATTGTAACAATTCATGTCATCACATTGAAGCTGATGTGTTATCTGAGATATTGAAAATGCATATAAATCATCCATGGAACTGATGAAATATTTCAGGTTGGGATTTTATATAAGAAGAAGCCTGCATTATATCTTATTCTCCTCTGTTAATTCATTACATTATAAAAAATCCTAGGCTATTATCAGTCTGGCCTCACTTCATCTGAATCAGATACTGAAAAAATTAAAAGTATTCTAAGATATCCTTGTGACAAGATTTAGAGAATCAACCTGTTTGACTGAGGGCATTGGTTGCAGTCAGTACAAAAATTAACACAGCATTATTGAATAAATAGTGTAATATTAAAAGCAAAGAAAAAGGGTAATGTTCACTGCTAAAATTTGTAATTTAAGATAGAAAAAAAGAAGGGAAACAGGGAATGTGTCAAAAAGACAACATTCCAAAGGGGAGTAATAACAACTCAAAGCCACCATAAGATCTTCAATGAGGTGAGGAAACCCCACACCCAACGGCAGGTCGGGGTCGGTCATTAAATAAAGAGTAATCATGTTCAGCCAAATAAACACCATAAGTTTTCTTGTATCGTAAGAAAGAATTTGAACCCAAAAGAGTAGCAAAGATACCTTTTAGTGCTTCAATCACTTTGATTTTTTTTTTTTGAAATCTTAATAGCTTACACATGGATTATTGGTTTTCGTGGCCTTAAGCTGCAATTATGATTTCAATTAAAAAATGTGTAATCCACAAAAACTTATGTCCCAAGATAACCAAGTATTGGATGGTATATGAATTTGAATAAAATTGATACCCTCTGTCTGATGAGACCACTTACTTTAGGTCCCTCTGTAATGACCTCATACAAATGGAACCGGTTGCATTTGAATAACACCTTTCTATCTTTCTATGAGTGGTCTATGCAAATAGGTTTGACTGTATTTGTTGATATATGTATAAAGTTGCAGACAAGGCAGAATAAAAAAAAATCTGTGTTTCCGGTAACCCAACCGACCCTAGATTTTTGGGGCTAAAAATGCCTACCCTATAGTTTTTTTGGCAATTTTTAAAGAAGCATTGTTAAAGTCCAGAAGTTACTCTCTCTATGTCTATGTAAAAAGTTTTGGAAAAATAAAAAGAAATGCCTACCTACCAACCCTAATTTTGAAGAGTATGTTACCGGAAACACAGGTATTTTATTTTTAGGCCCAACCTTTCAAATTTGTTGAGTCAATATTAAGCTTGTTAATTTCTACAGGGTATTGCACAGGTAAGTGAAATGAATGACTTTATAAACTTTATAGCCTACTGCCTTCTGGATACCATTGCATAAATACGTGTATGATAATTTTAATAAATGCCATCAAAAACAGCTGTGAAAGATTATCACAAACTCTTCTCTGTTTATGAAAGATTTTTTTCTGTTTTTGACAATTCCCTTCACACGTACATCTGTAGTTTTGTCAAAGTTTGAAACTTCAGATCTTTTCTTTGTGATACATGAATTATCCATTGTATTGAACTCTTATGATCCTATATAAAAAATAATTCATAAGTTATATTTTTTTGCCTTACAATGAGCAGTCTGGACTTATTGAGCTTTACTCCTATCGATATTTCTGATTGAAGGGTACTTTGTTTATCCATGCAACTCCTAGTTTTCATCTCTCCTGGCTATAGCTAAGGTTAGATTTTTCCATCATTTGCCTGTCTTGCCATCATTTATAGGTCTGTAAATCCATCTTAAACTTTTCAGTCAAATATCTTCTGAAACCACAAGGCCTATTGAAACCAAAGTTGGGTCACAATACTACTTTGGTTGAACTCGTAAAATGGGTCCTGCAAGTCCACACTTCATTTAAGATGGCTGCAAGTGTGGGAAATAAGACCCTATAAGATTTCGACATAAGATCCCACAAACAAATAAAAGGATAAGGGCTAAAGGTACCTGGGACAAAATTACTATAAATTCATGGTAAGATTAAGCAAATGGAACAATGCTTCTATTGTTGTTCTTCATCTTGCATTTAAAGATGATCTCATCTAAAACTGCTTAGTTGTTTTAATATCTAGAGAAAGAAAGTTTGTCTGCTTTCTTTAAAAATTTGCATATTCAATTCCTGTAGTTATGATTGGGGTCTAATCCTTACTGTATCTTCTTCAGAAAACAAAGTGTTTTTAAGTTGCAAAACTCACGGCATGTTTAGTGAAAAGCAATCTTTTCAAAGTACCCTTAAACTTTCAAGTGTTAGTTATCCTTATACACCACTACTCTTGATCAAATTTAATTTTCACACAATTTGATTATACTGAGAAAAAAATCCTTAAATTCATGTTTTTATAACATGTATATGGCAAAAGAAAGGTCAATGGACATGCTGTTACAAAGTTCTACATCAGCATGTTAATATGATCCGATTCTGTAAAGTCAAATATCACGGCTGGGAAACTCGATGTTCTCAACAAAAAAAAAAAAAGCGCCCGGAAATCTGTGATTTACACTAAAAAGTGCAGTTCGAGAAAATCAAAGAATGTCACTCCATATAAATTTATAAAATAAGTGTTAATCAATCAAACCCCTTTTCTTTTTTCTAGTAACAATGGTAAATTAGTTTTTTCTTTATGTCCGGATTTTAAAATTGCCCCGAAGTGGCTGACAACAATAAATACGATTTCTGCCTTAAAATGCAGAGTTTTATATGGTTTTAGTTATATCTTAGATCTTTGACCAGTTTTACATGGGGTGACATTCCCTGATTTTTAAAAACAGGGTCTGTCACTTTGTATTTATTAACTTCCTGGTAGTAAAATTCAGTTGAGACCATCGAGTTTCCCAGCCGTAAATATTTTGTTTTCTTTGTAAAACCTACAATAGTGATCAGGTGAAATGAATTAGTCTTGGATTTCTATAATAAATGTTTCAAATAAAAATTCCTTGAAGACAAAGTCTTTGACGTGTCTTGAACAGAAGCATCATGTGTATCTTGTTTATGTTTATATCAAAGAATAGACATTGTAATCTCATATAAATAAATTGCAATTTTTTTTAATTTACTGGTAAATTTCAGTATTCTCAATTATAATATCTGTTATAAGAAATGCTGCATGCTGTCCTGCTTTTTCTCTCCATGAATGCTTGAACGATTGAACAGATTTTTCTTCTAATTATAAAGGTTCATAGGTTTTTTGTTTGTTCATGGATGGATAATTTATATAATTATATGAGGTGGTGCATATCAAGATCTTATGCATGATAAAGTGGAAGACGTAAAGTCATGAAGATTTATTCAAAAACATTTTACCTTAATGATTTATCAAAATTAAGTTTTTTTTAATGTAAATGAAAATCATATACAAAATAGCTTATATTTCTGTATGTGGTATTTTCTTTTTTGTTAATCTCTATATCACTGTGGATTGAAAATTTGATTCCCTGAATTGTTACTGTTGGAAAACTTTTCTTAGTTTTTCCACATAAAGGTTGAGGTTTTATCATAAATGATTTTTGCTTTTAATTCAATAGTTAATAGTTTGGAGATAACAAAATGTATGAATTCATTGTTTGGACCTGTTTAACTGTATTTTTATGGCTATGAGTTAATCAGTATATAAAACTTACTTTTTTATCCCTAATTAAAAAAATGATATAGATTCTCATCCCAGCCTGATGTTCAGCCCCTTTCAACCCAGAATTTTTTTTTAATTTTGGGTTTCTTTTTCTTAAAAATTGACAATTTACTGTTATTGATAAAAAATTCCCCTTAGTTTTTCAAAAAGTTTAATGAGAATCTAGGATTTTATATGATTCTATGTTTAAATTGTGTTTACATTGAAAAATCAGTACATTGAATATATACAGATTAATACATGGGCATTTCCATATTGGCCTGGTTATTATCCCGAGACACCCATATTGGCCCGAGACGAAGTTGAGGGACAATGTGGGTCGAGGGATGATGATCAGGTCAATATGGAAATGCACATGTATTAAACTTTTTATTACATACTTATGACATTTAGAAATGCCAGGCCGATATAGACCGGAAGTTGTTTATTTGCCCAGGCCAACATGGACCGGAAGTCGTTTATTTTGTCTGAGATGCACGAGGAGCATTAAATAACCTATTATTTTCCCGGGGTGTGAAAATATGGACAGTTTACTTCCGGTCATATTGATCATGCAAAAACGCTTTTATTTCTACTAAGTATGTAATAAATATAAATATTATGCATTTAAAACTGATCAAAGTCAACATAAATGCTGGATGAAAATAAGTAATTACACATCAATGAGCCAAAACACAATACTTAAATATGAAAATAGAAAACCAAACAACAACCCAAAATAAAACAAAGAAAAAAGGTTGAAAAATTACAATACAAATATTACATGAAGAGCAACCCAAAATAAAACTGAAAAAGGGTACAAAAATTACAATACAGAGATTACATGAAGAGACAATTGATATAACAGGATCAAAACCAATAAGATAAAAAAAAAATACGGAAATTACTGTAAATTGTTTAGTTCTGCAGATTGCCATTTTAGCTTGGATAAGGACAGAGCTTTGCATGAGTATCAGTTGTATCAAATCCCTTAACTTAGGCATTGCAAATTTTCAAAAATGTTGGTTTTTGGGCCAACACCATAGTATGGGACAACTGTTCTCTGATACCCTCTGGGAATAACAGTTCACCTGCAGAGGCATTGGCCAAGAGGCAACAAAAGAGCATAATACCAAGATTTCAGTAAATATAGTTTTTTATATGGCAATTTCGACAACATATGTCTTGTCACTTGAAATCAAAACATTTGGAAGACCAATAGTAAAATTGATGACCATTGATAAAAGTTACTGACTTGTAATAGATAGACAAAATAGCTGTATGTAACAAACAAATCAAATTCAATTTATACCACAAGTCAAACAGAAAGATCAATAGATTGTTAAAATAGTAAATTTACTTTTGCAGAATCTACTGGAGAGAAAGAAGGCAAAAAGTGCTTCAATAAAACTAGGTCAGAGTAGAAGTGGTGGTCTGGTAATAACACAAAAACAAGGTCAGTTATAATGCAGTCAGTACTTTCATGTTTTCATCATTATAAATTCTTGGATACATTTTGGACAGAACTTTCAAGCCATAAATATTATAATTATTGACAAGTTACATGGTATACTACTCAAGGATCTTTATTGGTGCTTCCAAAATTTTGAAGAAAAGTGTTGTTCTGAATATTAAAGGTCAGGTGCTCTTAAAAAACAACGGTAGATTGAAGGAAAAAAAGATTTGTTAGATATAAAAGTCCAGAGAAATGGCACGAAAACCCCTATATTTTTTTTGGGGGGGGGNGGGGGGGTCAAATTCAAGACATTGTAAAATCTGTAAAAATCAAGATTTTTCAAGTTTTCCATTAATTTAACAATCACAAACAGCACTTTGTGTTGAAATACATGTATTTGGACAATTATATCTTTAAGATATTAGAAAGGAAATCATATAAATAAAATGCATACTTTCATATGAAAAAAATTTTATTACCCCTACCCCTTAATAGACTAAATTCTGACTGAGATCAATGGTCAAATTTGGTCAAAAATAAAAATTTTCCATTTCTTAAAAACTACCAGTCATAGCTACATTACTTTTTACAAAATTGGGGAAGTTAATTATATAATATAAATAAAAAAAATCACTCATAAGGCAATTTTTAAGAATTATTCATAAACAAGATTTAAATGAGGCTGAAACCTTATGAGAAACCATCATTAAGAGAATAATGTTGAATAATTTCGTAGATGATTGTGTCAAACTCTGCCCCTTCATCATGGAAGGTTGCTCCTGATTTTCTTATCATAACATTTGGTTGTTAACTAGTGCAGTATTGACCTTGATTGTTGCCAAAAGTAATGAATTGTTTTTCTTATCTTTGTTTTCTTGCTTACAGTTCACCAGATTTTAGAGAACCATTCACAGATGTCTGCTACACCTCAGGCTATGGCTGACCTTCAAGCTCTGGCATCTGCGTTATTAGATACTGTTAATGATAAAAATTTAGCTCTGTCTCACCAGAGGAAAACAAACAAGTATGTTGAATACTGTTCAGTAGGATATTATATACCTTTTGCCCTTGGATGGAGGTGTCAAGGTAGATTAAAACACAAGGTAAAAAATTATCACCTAACAGGAATTGGAAGTTGATAATTTTTTCACCAACAGAAAAAAGAAGGGAAACGGGGAATGTGTCAAAGAGACAATGACCCAAAGTTGAGTAATAACAACTCAAAGCCACCATAAGATCTTCAATGAACGTTGAGGAAACCCCACACCCAACGGCAGGTCGGAGTTGGCCCCTAAATAAAGAGTATTAAAGTTCAGCAAAATAAACATCATCGTAGACTCCTATAGAGATAAAGTAAACTAACTAGAAAACAGACAAGACACACAAAGGCTTTATAAATTTCCTAACAGGTGCAAACCTGCTGCGGCAGCATTAAACTAGTTCTATTGGGCCCAAACCTTCCCCCTATAGCCAAGTTTGTTTATCACCCTACCACCTTCATCCAAGGGTAATGTAAACCAACTAATTTTCGTGAGCGATTTATTTTTGAGATCTTGGTGCTCACAAAACTGTCACGGAAATAAGTCGCTGGGAACTTGATCAGAAGGGACAAAACATGAAATGAAGTACTGTAAAAGGGGATATTTTAGTGTGGTTTAAATTTCGCGATTTTGATATCTAAACCTATTCGCAAGGTTTTATTTTCGCGTTTATCACTTAGGTTTCGTTACACATGTTAAGAAAACAAATTTACGTGAGGGTAAATTTTCGCGAATATGTGCCAATCGCGAAATTAGAGAAAATAAAGCCCTTGCGAAAATTTCCCTGTTAATAGTATCCATGAAAATAAGTCGGTTTACAGTATGTTTTTAATTGCACTGAATGCTGAATGACCCAAATGTTTAAAAAACAATAACATTAACAGTAAAAAATAGGATAGTACATGTATATAGCATGAGTTTGCTTTCAAATTCTGTCTCAAAAGTAATAGATAAACACCTGTCAGAGCTGATGTAAATGTTCAGTAATACTTAGCAGGTATTAATTTCAGACACTAATACTCATTACTAATATAATCAAACTTTGCTAAGGATGGGCCAGGTGAATGAGTAATTAGTAAAAATTAACAAATGTGCTATTCCAATGAAATGGATAATGAAAAAAATTTGCAAAAACTTCAAAATCAATAGGTTCATTTGATGCTTAGGTTTGGAGTTTTCTTAGAGTGTTATGATTGTGAACTTATGAGGCAAACTGATGAGATACATGTATCACAAAATAATAGAATACAAAATACTCAAAAACTATAATTGTTTCAATAATTTAGATGCACATTGTATATCTCTTCTGGGCATCTAGAATTATAAAGAAAACTTGCTGTAATTGAAAGCCAATCCAAATATCCCAAACAAATAGTATTAAAATTTCCCAGAGGACAGAGCATTGTAAAGAAGAGATTTTCTCGAGCTTCCTGGTAAATTTTTCATGTAAATATCAGTGCTCAATAGTACTGTTTGTCTGATTGGCAGGGCTGTATGGCAAGAGAAGTTTGTACACCACTTGTCTGCCAGGACAAGCCAATAATTTTGTCAAACTGGGATTTCATATCCCACTAACAATAATTAATGTGTATATACCTATTTTCATTTCTTAAATAACATAAATGTCCTTCCTAATATTTAGTTTTTATAATGCAATATTTTAAAAGCAACAAAAATATTGACCAATGTCTACAAAAGTTTTTTTCTTTTTAGCTCACCTGGCTATGCCAGGGTGAGCTTTTGGCATCACTTTGCGTCCGTCGTCCGTCCGTCGTCCGTCGTCCGTCTGTCCGTCCGTCGTTAGCTCACTTTCAAAAATCTTCTCCCCTGAAACTACTGGAGGGATTGGTTTGAAACTTTATAGTAATTATCTATGACATGTCCTGTACAAACGATCCTCATTTTATTATGATCCGATGAAAAACATGGCCGCCGGTGCTAAAAATAGAACCTAGGGGTAAATTGCAGTTTTTAGCAAATAACTCAAAAACTGATGCAAATATAAAAAATCTGACAGTAGTAAAATTGTTCAGAATGCCGAGATCTATCTGCTCTGCAATTTTGATGAAAATTGAAAAACCCGTCTGAGAGTTATAGCCCTTTTTCATTAAATTTTTCAAAATTTGTGCATTTTTTATTTTTTATTTCAAAAACTGTAACAGATAGAGGTGAAGTGTAAATTAAAAAAATGTTCAGCATATCAAGATCTACATACTCTGAAATTTTGAAGAAAATCCAAAGGCCTGTGTATGATTTATTGGCCGTTTTTCACTTTTTTTTTTTTCTTTTTTTTTCCCCAATGCCATATGGTTATGGGTTATTTCCCTTTAAATTCTGTGTTCAAATCTTCTTTAGTTAACTTTTCTCTTTTAAGCTTTAGAGAAATTCCCTACAATCACTTCATTAAAAAAATTATTTCTTCCATAATTTAGAGCAAAAACAGTGTTTTTTTGCAAATTTCTGCAATTTTTTGCAAAAATACTTTACCTTATTTGATGTTATAATGATTTGCCTATATAAACATATTGTGTATAAAACTGGGACTTTTGTGGTGAATCACTATGAATTCTGTTGACATGTATGTTGAAGTAGATCATGCTTATTACTTAGAGTATTTGTAATTAAAGCCCTTAATGAGCAGTTAAATGAAATTAACATGAATGGATTTGAACGGAACTTGGCATTTATGATGCTTTTGAGGTGCTGACTATAATATATATATGTATTGTGACTTTTATGCCTAAATGTCATCCAACATGGCCATCTGCAGGGAACTTATTTATTACTCGACTGTATGGAAAGAGCATACAAAGAATTTTTTATCTGAAACAACTTGGCTAGTCACATTAATGTATCTTAGATGGTCCCCTTCAAAACAGATGTCCTTCAAGTCTGCACCTTATGCAAATTGGCTACCAATGGGAAACGAAGTTTAATATAGGAGTACATTCAAAGATCTTCTTCTTTAAAACCATTTGGCCAGTTGGAAATAAACTTTGGCACAATACTTAATTTTCTTTAAAATTGTGTCCTGCAGATCCATCCCTTATCCAAGATGGCATGCAATAGGGAAAAATAGTTTAATTAAAGTTGGATCATATAATATATTTAGTTACATAGTTTGAGAATGAGACCCTCTAACATATAAGTTGATTTGAAGTTATGTATTGGCCATGGTCCAGGTGAGCGATACAGGCTCTTGAGAGCCTCTTGTTCATGGTTTCTGTTAGCTTGCAAACACTGATAATTTGACGAAAACAAGAACAATACAAATTCTTAACGGAAAAAAAAGTAAAGAACTCATGATATCCTCGAAAGTACTCTACAATATTTTTGATATTGATGAAACAATGTGGTTTTACTTGAAAAAAGACCAACCAGGCACATTTAAAAAAATCTTTTGTTTTCTATTTATTAGCTTACCTGACTCATAGGGTCAGTGTAAGCTATTGCCATCACTTGGTGTCTGTCCTCATCTGTTGTCTGTTAACTTTTCACATTTTCATCTTCTCTTAAACCACTGAAGCAAATTCAACCAAACTTTATAGGAATTATGTATGGAAGGTCCTTTACAAAGATTGCTCGTTTCATTCTGATCCGATAGAAAACATGGCCGCCAGTGCGGAACTTACTATGGGAAAAATCACATTTTCATCTTTCCATCTGAAAAGACTGAAGCAAATTCAACCAAAATTTACAGGAATGATGTGCTAAAGATCCTTAACAAAGATTGCTCATTTCATTCGATCCGATAAAACACATGGCTGCCAGCATGGAACATAGTTTAACATTGGACCCTATAGGAAAATCATATTTTCATCTTCTTCTCTGAAACTACTGAAGCAAATTGAACCAAACTTTACAGGAATGATATACTAAAAGTCCTAAACAAAGATTGCTCATTTCATTCCGATCTAATAAAACATGGATGCCAGCGCAGAACTTAGGTTTAACATGTAGACCCTACGGGAAAAAATCAAATTTTCATCTACTCCTCTGAAACCACACGGGCAAATTCAATCAGACTTGACAGGAATGATGTACTAAAGGTCCTTAACAAAGATTGCTCATTTCGTTCTAATCTCATAAAAAACATGGCCGCCAGCACGGAATGTAAGTTAAACATTGGACCGTATGGGAAAATCACATGTTCATCTTCTCCTCTAAACCTAGTGAAGCAAATTCAACCAAACTTTACAGGAATGATGTATGGAAGGTGTTTTACAAAGATATCTCATTTCTTTCGGATCCGATAAAAAACATGACCGCTAGCGCAGAACTTAGGTTTTACATTGGACCCTATGGAAAAATTTACATTTTCTTCTTCTCCTCTGAAACTGCTGAAGCAAATTCAACTGAACTTTACAGGAATGATGTACTAAAGGTCCTGAACAAAGATTGCTCATTTCATTCTGATCTGATAAAAAACATGGCCGCCAGCACGGAAGATAACATTGGCCCTATGGGAAATTCACATGTTCATCTTCTCCTCTGAAACAACTGAAGCAAATTCAACCAAACTTTACAGGAATGATGTATGTAAGGTCCTTTACAAGGATTGCTCATTTCGTTCCGATCCGATAAAAAACACGGAACTTAGGTTTAACATTGAACCCTATGGGAAAATTCACATTTTCTTCTTCTCCTCTGAAACCACTGAAGCAAATTCAATCAGACTTGACAGGAATGATGTACTAAAGGTCCTTAACAAAGATTGCTCATTTCGTTCTAATCCCATAAAAAACATGGCTGGCAGCATGGAACTTAAGTTTAACATTGGACCGTATGGGAAAATCACATGTTCATCTTCTCCTCTAAAACTAATAAGCAAATTCAACCAAACTTTACAGGAATGATGTATGGAAGGTCCTGTACAAAGATTGCTCATTTTGTTCAGATCGGATAAGGGCTATTATATAAAAATTGACATGGGGGCCTTTGGAGGCACTTTTTACTGACCCCCACCACCAATAGAATTCCTCCCCATATGTACAATACAAAAAGATGATGAAAACACAACAACCCACAGCAATCTATATAATGTGCCTTCAAAGGGTTCCAGGCAAACTTTTCTGTAACAGCCCTAAAAAACATGGCCGCCAGTGCGAAACTTAGGTTTAACATTGGACCCAAAGGGAAAAATCACATTTTCATCTCTTCCTTTGAAAAAGCTGAAGCGAATTCAACCAAACTTTACAGGAATGATGTACTACAGGTCCTTAACAAAGATTGCTCATTTCATTTGATCCGATAAAAAACATGTCCTCCAGCACAGAACATAGTTTAACATTGAACACTGTGGGAAAATCATATTTTCATCTTCTTCTCTGAAACTACTGAAGCAAATTGAACCAAACTTTACAGGAATGATGTACTAAAAGTTTTAAACATAGATTGCTCATTTCATTCCGTTCTGATGGAAAATATGGCTGCCAGCGCTGAACTTAAGTTTAACATTAGACCCTATGGGAAAAATCAAATTTTCAACTTCTCCTCTGAAACCACAGAAGCAAATTCAATCAAATTTGACTGGAGTTCTCAACAAAGACTGCTCATTTCGTTCTAATCCCATAAAAAATATGGCCGCCAGCATGGAACTTAAGTTTAACATTGGACCCTATTGGAAAATCACATGTTCATCTTCTCCTCTAAAACCAGTGAAGCTTATTCAACCAAACTTTACAGGAATGATGTATGGAAGATCCTTTACATTTACAAAGATTGCTCATTTTGTTCAGATCCGATAAAAAACATGGCTGCCAGCGCGGAACTTAGGTTTAACATTAGACCCTAAGGAAAAAATCACATTTTCATCTTTTCCTCTGAAAAGGCTGAAGCAGATTCAAACAAACTTTACAGGAATGATGTACTAATGGTCCATAACAAAGATTGCTCATTTCATTCAGATCCAATAAAAAATATGTCTGCCAACACGGAACTTAGTTTAACATTGGACCCTATGGGAAAAATCACATTTTCTTCTTCTCCTCTGAAACTGCAGAAGCAAATTCAGCCAAACTTTACAGAAATAATGTACTGAAGGTACTTTACAAAAATTGCACATTTTATTTTCATCCGAAAAAAAAACATGGCCCCAGTGAGAACTTTTGAGCCCGGTATGAGAAAACCATCTTTTTAAACATCTTCTCTGAAACTTTTAAAGCATATTTAACTGAAAGTATAGAAGGACTGTTGCAAAAATTACCCATTTCAATAGCTATAGGATCAGACAAAAAATATGTGTGCTAATGGAGAACATAGCTAAACATTAGACCCCAGTGATAAAAAAAATGCATGGCATAGAAGCATTTTGTCAGGTGAGCGATACAGGCTTACTCTCTGAGCCTCTAGTTTAAATGCCTTGCCAGAGAAATAATATCAGTTCAAAATAATGAAAGTAACATGGTTTTCTCAAAGTGTCTGCAAACTTCATGTCTTCTAAATAAAATCTGTATAATTAGAAGTTTGAATTATTTCATAAATTGAAGGAACATAGACAGGGTGCCAATAAACATGAATAAAATCCAACTGTAGCCTTTATTGGTACCAGTTCCAAATGTTGCTTAATAGCATCTAATCTTTCATTTATTTATGTTTAGAATTTTGGGAAACAGAGTATCCGAATTAGAGAAGAAAATAAAAACATTAGAAGTGGCAGGACTGTGGAATGTTCCAAGTAAGTAAAACATTAGAAGTGGCAGGACTATGGAATGTTCCAAGTAAGTAAAACATTAGAAGTGGCAGGATTGTGGAATGTTCCAAGTAAGTAAAAACATAAGTGGCAGGACTGTGAAATGTTCCAAGTAAGTAAAACATTAGAAGTGGCAGGACTGTGAAATGTTCCAAGTAAGTAAAAACATTAGAAGTGACAGGACTATGGAATGTTCCAAGTAAGTAAAACATTAGAAGTGGCAGGATTGTGGAATGTTCCAAGTAAGTAAAAACATAAAAAGTGGCAGGACTGTGAAATGTTCCAAGTAAATAAAAACATTAGAACTGGCAGGACTGTGAAATGTTCCAAGCAAGTAAAAACATTAGAACTGGCAGGACTGTGAAATGTTCCAAGTAAGTAAAAACATAAGAAGTGGCAGGACTGTGAAATGTTCCAAATAAGTAAAAACATTAGAAGTGGCAGGACTGTGGAATGTTCCAAGTAAGTTTTATTTAAAAAAATAATTCATTGCCGTCATTTGTTCATTGCAGATTGATGTATTGAAGTCCATGTTTTACCTACAGTTCAGTGGGTGGTAAAATAAACTAAAATAATGGACACCAATAGTAAATCCGTACAAACCACTAGCCAACATGAATTAGTTCAATTCTAATATGTTACCAGTACTTAGTGATCTAGGTAGACGTATTGTGTACAATGTCACAACTACCAAAACATGAATTTTACTGATGTTTTGGTTAATTCTGTGAAATTATCAAGTCTATTATAAGTATCAATATTTCTTGATAGCAAATACGAAAAAAAATTAGTTTCGTAGGATGTACAGCTAAACATCATGAACATAGGCAATTTCATGTACGTTCAATATTCATAGTCAATATGCTTCTCCTGTGGCCTGTAGGGGGCATCAGGGTTAACATGCTTAATCATCATCTGAGGCAGAGTCCTTATGATTTTTTTCGATTGCTACCTAAAGGTCAATATCACATTGCCTAAAAAACTAAAATTTCAAAGAAAAGTTTGGTTTCCAGATGTTATCTTGAGTATCAAGCCTCAGATTCACACTGAACTTCATTTCATGCTTACTTATCACATCTGAGAAAACTCTTACAATTTTTGGGGTCAGCATGTCAATAGTCTTGGTCCAAATTTCTAAAAATATACTAAAATTTTTGTTTTCTCAATTATGAATGAGTATCCAGTATTATATAAAAGCAAACATGATAAAATGCTTACTCATCACTCGAGACATAACTGTTTTAATTTTACGACCGCAAACTTCAAGGTCACAATTGTTTTTAGAAATTCAGATTTTTTTTGTTTATTTCATCATCATTTGCATTAATTGGCACTTAAGAACTATATGTTTTTCATTATTTCAAGTTACCCAAATATTCAAATTCTGTCTATTGATGATTGTAAGGAAATTTTCATTTTTCATTTCTAGACAACGTGCCAAATCTTGAGAAGCTGCGTTCAGAATGTGAAGAAGTTAGAACACTTATTCCTCAGATATCTATGTCAAGTGATGACACTTTACATGATGAGGCTCAAGAGGAAGATCATAGATACATGGACGATGGAGAATCCGATATGTGCAGTCCATTAAGTAGTGTTGTGACCAGTCCTACTCATTCTAGCTCTAGTAACCATGCAAATAGCCATAACAACAGCCCGTCTCATAGTAACAGTGCTCATGGCAACAGTTTAGTACATGACATCTCTGAAAACAGTACTACTGAAAATCAAATGCACTCTCCTTCACATGATAATACAGATGATCATAGACATTTAGATAATGTGAGGGATGAACACAGAAACGATGTTGGTTTTACAAATGAAATGAACACTAGAACATCTCATAAAGGAACAGTGTCTATGGATGATTTGGATCTTCTTCCTACAAAAGAAGAAATTGTTAAATGTACAGATAGAGAACACACAAAAGGTAATAGTATACTATGAAGTTATTTCATGTTTTTTTGGAACACATTGATGAGGGTTTTTTGCCTGCTACTTGTTGCAGCAACCAAGATTTTCTCTTTAGTAATTTCAGGAATTATTCTACTTTAAGGGGGTTCGCTACTCCATTTGAAAATAAATAGGATTTCAAATGAACATGATTTTTTGTTAGAAAATTAAAAAAGAAGTAATTTAAGTGAAAAAAATTGATAGGTTGATGATCTCGTTTTTGAGATTTAAACGATTGAAAATTTGGCGGGAAACTGAACTCCTCTGATTTTTCATAGGATTAACATTAACAAGGTTTGACCATGAATGAATGTGACAGAATAAATAAAATTCAATGAAATTGTTACAGAATGCTCATAAAGATGAATGAAATGAAATTATGGAAAAATATAAGGGGGTCAATGTGCAAAAAATTATAATGCTTTTAGATGGATAAAACCCGAGGATTCCGAAAATCTGACAGAAATCCGAAAACATGAGGAGCGAACCTCCTTAATATAATTAATAGAATATATCAATTTAAAAAATCTACATCTGATTTAAAAGAAACTAGGAAATGTTCTTCTTTTGGTATATACATACTGTTTGCATGCGTGGACAAAATTTAGAAATTTTTATATACATATAAGTAAAGTGGTAAAGAAAAATGAGACTTGATTAAAACTATTTACAAATTTTGATTTATCTATATGAGTGTACAGAGAACAGTTGGTATTAACTATTCTCTGAAACTGTCAATGGATGGAGCCAGAACCAGTGATGGAGGAAGTTGATTCCACTGAGGAATTGTATACAGAAAAAATGAATGCCTGTATGAATCTTTTGATGTGTAAATGTGCCTGTATGTGAGTGGATGGAAATTTTCTAGTTCTTGAGTCTGCTAGCATGAGTGTGTCTGTTGGAATGAACCATGTTTATTATAGCAAATTATTTGTCATTGCAGAGTTATCTGACTTTGATAATTCAAATAATCAAATTTTGAAATGATCGTGATATGCTTGGACTGGTAATGGCTGGTTCCTTTTGAACATGAAAAATTGCCACAAATCTTGAATTCATAGTTATGCAGTATTGAGTAACCAAAAATACTAATTATGCTACAGTTCCTTAGCACCTACATTTCCAGTAAATAAGCATGGTAGACACAGGCCCAAAACAAACCTTAGCTCATATCAATATGTATTTAGATTGTAGCAGTCTTATTCAAAAATAATTAGATTTATTCAAATGGAGGAGATATTTATTTTCTAAGCATTTATTATAAACTACCATTTGTTTCATTTTTCAGTACCAGAAAGAAAACACTCTGATACCGCTGTAAATTATCACAAAGACATTGAAGAAGATATTGCAGAAGAAAAATTAAAATTATTAATGGATGATGTGACGAACAAAATGGTGGAATTTTCTCACAAAACAAAGAGTCGTTCACATTACCTAAAACAAACAAATGTTGATCACTTTGAAGAGAGTGGCGATATACAAACAGATGTTAGTGTTTTGTCAAGAAGTTTAGAAGACGATAGTCGGCCGTCATCTCCATCGTGCAATGATCCCTTAATATCGGAGAGTACACATCAGTCAATGAATGAAAACAAATACTGCTGATTTGTGATAAAATATATTACGTAAATTAAATTAAACTCCCTTTTAATTTTCACCATTTGAAGAATTTTTTTCATAAGATGTTTTTTGAAATGAGCTTACATTCCAATATTAAGTTAGTAGACCTAGGTTAAGGGAAATAACTCTTAAAATTCTTTGAATGTTTGTTTTAATCATTTTCACAAATATATTGTAATGTAACAGATGATTTTGGTTCTTTTTCACATAAATGCTTAAAAGGCATCAATGAAACTGACTGTTTCAAAGACCTTGCTGATTTAAAGAGTTATCTCCCTTAACATAGGTCTACTGCCATAAAAGGGACCTAAATTTGTTATTTTCTTTTATGCTGGATTTGTGTCTCTTGATTTGATCTAACTGTTCTCTTGAGTGTCTTGTAGAATCTGTAAATGAACCCTTGATTCGATAGTCAACTATATACATTCATATAGCTTGAAGACAAAATTTTCAGTCTCATCAATGTTTTGAAGAAAAATATTATCTTGTACAACATAATTGAATGAATAGGGAAAAAAAATGATGAAGAGTGCTGTTGAACAAAAACTTTACAGCTTGAAATCCCTGTAAACATATTTTTTCCATGACTTGAATCTACATTATTAAAACTTCTTTTGTTATATATTTTTATTATGTTTGAATCTCAATGCTATAAAGTCTTGAAATGTGATAGTTTATTTATTTCAGAATTATTTTTACATGTTGCATTATTGTGTTAGAATCAACATATTTGTTCATTCTTTATTAAATATTCAAAATAGATGGTATCTTATAAACTAAAGTCAATCTTTTCCTGCAATATGGAATAGCCTTTTGGAGGAGGAGGAGGCTCCTGTATGATTGTTTATTCACTTTTAAAGACAATCTTAACCAAAGAAAATTATTTAACTGGGCTTGATGCAGTGTTTTCACATTCAAAGCAATCATATATTATTGCATTTTGTAAATCATAATGTGCAGAGTTATTTGTAGAACCATTCAAAATAAATACACTGTTGATTTTATTCTTTTTATATTTACATGAATTCTTTGATCTGCATGTGCTGTTGCGTCTCTTTGATTTTCAATTTTGTGTTGCAAAATTGTTCTTAAAACAATTCTGCTTGTGTAAAGTTTAGTATTTTGCAGTATTATTTTTTTTTTTACTTTTAGCTTCAGAGAGACAAAAAAGTAAGTTCTCTAAAGCCAATTTTTCACATCAGTCAAATTTTTGTACATTTAATATATGTAGATAAAAACATAGGTATGGTAATCAAGCAGATTTGACCTAAATTTTTTTGTCATATAAGGCCATATAAAAATAATTTATTGGTTCACAGGCCCTCCCTCATCTAGTTTGAGGCTTGAAAAAAGCCCCTCATTGACCCTAATTTTTGCCATTTCAATAAAATAAAACAAAAAATCACCTCCCTCACTACTTTTTTGGTGGTTTTTACAATGTAAAAAGCTGCCTCATCTATTTTTTGGCAAATAAAAAGATAAAAAAAATCACCTCCCTCCCTCATCATTTTAAATGAAAAATTGCCTGAGAACCAATTGATTAATTTTGTATGGCCTAACCAAAATCTGCATAATCATGATTTTAAAGATTTTGTCCAACTACTTAGAGTTTATGCTGAAAATAACAGAGGTGCTACTACTCGCCAATAATATTTTTTTTGTTGGAATATATAATAAATGGATAGTTTAAATCATATAAAAAAAATTAGATGAGGAATTACATTCCTGTCATTTACATGAAAAATTGTCCAGAAAGCAAACCAAAACTGAAAAAAGCAGTTTAAAAAAATCAACTATTTTTGTGATGACATTTATAAATCAAGTGCAAAATGAAGGTTTTGATCATATCTAATTCTTGTTGTTAGGACCTTAGCATATATTTATACACAAAATTTTCAAAAATAAAGTACAATTATATATTAGAACTATCTTGGATAGTTAGTGGAAACAATGACCTTAATTACTTCATATTCATACCTGCCAAATTATGAAATTTTTTTTATGGAGGTTTTGAGAGCATACCATATAACATGATATAAAGGGGACTTCAAATCCACTTTCTTGTTGTTTTTTTAGCATCTCTATGACATTGTTATCATTGTGCAATAACCAAAGAAGGTTTGTTAAGAAAAACAATGACTATAAATTTCCGAACCGATGCTCACATGGGATATTAAACTTTAGAAATTACAAATATTTCAATCAGCTATAATAAAATCATCAATTATGATGAAATCTCAAATTGTGTCCCATGAAAATAACCACTTACCAGTATAGGGCATTAAACAGATGTTAATTATACATGCAACAGGGCATAAAATATTCACAAAAATATGCATTGGACCTGGGCCTTACTTGATTATCCTGTTCAGGACATGTTTTTTCTGTTCTATGGAACATTGCTAATCTAGTAGCATAGAACAGGAACAGAACATTCAATATGGAGGTCAAAATCTACGTGATTGTGATTTTTTACAGTTACAACCCTGAACTCATTGGAAAATTTTTACTTATACATTATATGTAGCTAAATAGATTCTACCTTAAAGTTAAACCAAAAACATGCTGGAAGCACAATTAGTTTCTTCTGAGAGCATTAAATATTGGAAACACATTATGATCAACTAAAATTGTGAAATTTTTTATAACTTATTTCTATTTGTCTTTATTAATTCTTAAATGAATTCAACCACTGAATCCAGCAGGAGTATACATTTCCACTTACCAGTATTAGTATTTTAGATCTGCAGGCATATTTGATTATGACTGTGTGTATCACTAACGGATGAATATAACAGAAATTTGTTGAATTTCAACCTTGTGTGTAATCAATTTCCTATATATATTGAGATTTTTAACGTTTTTGGCATTACAATAAAGCAGTCCATCTAATAAGTTTTCTCTCTTGCACGTTTGTATCGCTGCCATCTTGATTTCATACGCTGTTCCAAACACACCACCTCATCAGTTGGCACAGTCGGAACATGTTCTGCAGAGCTGTTCTGACCCAGTCGATTACTGTTCAGAGTGTTTGGTGTGTTAAGAAGCTATAATTGAGAACCACCAAAATAACATTTTGTACAGACAATCAACAGATGTCAGATATAGAATTAAGAGATAACCATACTGTGTTTTAGGATCTGAGGGGGTAAATCGTAGATTTTACTGTCGCAAACTAAGTTTTCCGGCGATGTGTTAGCGGAGCCGGAAAACGTATGTTTGCGACAGTAAAATCTTAGATTTATTCCTGAAAATCCTGAAATACAGTTTGGTTATCTCTATTCTAATGCAAATCCGAAAAAAAACATTAAAAATCTGTTTTTAAATGACAGGAAGTTTGGTGTGAGTCTGCGCCAATACATTGCTATTGGTTCCGATGGTAAATCATGGATTTTACCCCCTCAAAATTCTACCGCCATCCAATTAAAATTAGCATTACAAACATAACTGCATTAGAATTATATGTATACAAACTATATCATGTTTATTTACAGTAGATTAGAACTGGGTATACAATTTAAATATAATCAGAATATGGGTGTAATCTCACTAATGTATATTCCCTAAAATCTTGTAGGTGTTGATTTACATATATTTTAAATTTAATTTTTAGGTGTTATTTCATTGAGAGAACAGTTTTATCTTGAGGGTTGTGAATACTTGCACAATCATGCACTGTATATTTATTTCATTTTCATAATACGTGGGTAATGATGTTCAAGGTTTGATGAAAATAAACTCATTTTATGTTCAGTAAGATGTCAGAGATACATTTTATTTTATATTTAAAGGAGAAAATTAAAAAATGGTCTGAACCAACCAAATGTTTTTTTTAGGATTTTCTAGCTTCTCATTATTCTTTTTAATTGACTTGACTGGTCACGGGTCAATTATATCGGGATTATTAGTTTCAAGATTACCTACAAGAAGGAGAAAATTAAGCCATGCCCAAGCTGTTTGATAAATTAGAGCAATGAATCCAACTGAAGTTAGAATGAATATATATTTTTAGCTTTATGACAATCATACGCCAAGATACATTATTTGCAATGCTTATTTGTTACGTCATATTTTGAACATGTGAAGTCCAAACAATTTTCAACAAATTTTGGAATGACTTTTTAGCAAATTACATATAGACCTAAAGTCCCAACCTATGATCCTGTATTTTAATGTTATGAAGTTTTCATACATGTGACATGATAAACCCTTGCGGTTTGATTATGCACATCTTCCCAAGTCAAGTGTTTGAGGTTCTTCCCCACAAACCCTTGACAGATTTGGGTTACCGTATATTTCTTGGGCTATTCTCTACACAAATATACAGTGTATTTCAAAAGTAGGATACTATATGTTTTATCAAATATTTCAAAGTTTATAATTTCAATTTAATCATATAGTCGTAAATCTTTATAGAATTGTTATAGTATTTATCAAGTAAGTATGCATAATGACAAAATGTCATATCATTATGCCAAAATTTGTTAATCTACAATGTTACATTGTTTAAAATTTTTTGTTTTATTCTTATTCCTATATATATGTTGTTATATTCTATGTTTTAAAGAGTGCAATAAAAGATTTGTCTCTGAACTGTGTTCATTTCACTCTAAATTGATATTATTACTGAAGAGGGGATTAATTCTGCTGTACAATCATATGACTGATACTGTCAGATTCACAGATAGTGGATTTTTGCTATCTTTACTTTTGGGTGACTGTTTTAAATTTGCATTTATGTTTGTTTCTAAATTTGTATTTTTCTATTTTTCATTTTTATACGACCGCAAAAATTTTGCGGTCGTATTATGGTATGGTGCAGTCGTCGGCGTCTGTGGCCAGCATAACTTTGTTTCTAGTTGACGGATCATCTTCAAATTTCAGTATGTGGTTTCTTGGCATAATGGCAATCCCGGGTTTTAATTTCGGGTTTGTGGCCCCACCCGTTTAAGAAAAAGGGGCCAAAAGGGGTTAAATTAGGTGTTTTCACATATTTGACTGTAGAATCTTTATTATTTATCTGATTTTGATGGGGTTTCTTTCAGTAAACTCCTTAGAAAATTTCCAATCTGGTGTATGCCAACGGATTTCACGTGGCATGTACCGTTCACGAGATAAATGGGGCCCAAAAGGGGCGAATTTCAAAAATTTAATTTTTTTATTTTTAGTCCGATTTTGATGCAATTTTTTCTAAAGGATTCCTTATGAAAAATTAAAATTGCGCTCTACTATTAGATTTTTGGTAACTTGTTTCCTTACCCAGCTATGAGGGGCCAAAGGGGCCAAAATCATAAATTTACAGATAACCTAAAATTTTTATTTTTCATCGGATTTCGATGGGATTTTTTTCTTTGGATTCCTCTTGATGTAAGCTTTCAGTTGTATGTCAACGGATTTGGCGTAGCTCTTACCATTTCTGAGCTATGAGGGGCCGAAGGGGGCCAAAATCATAAATTTACAGATAACCTAAAATTTTTATTTTTCATCAGATTTCGATGGGATTTTTTCTTTGGATTCCTCTTGATTTAAGCCTTCAGTAGTATGTCAAGGGATTTTGCATAGCTCTTATGGTTTCCGAGCTATAAGGGTTCAAAGGGGCCACAACTTCAAATTTGCAGATTGCCTGAATTTTTTTTTTCATCGGATTTCGATGGGATTTTTTTCTTTGGATTCCTCTTGATACAAGCTTTCAGTAGTGTGCCAACGGATTTGGCGTAGCTCTTACTGTTTCCGTGCTATAATGGTTCACAGGGGCCAAAACTGCAAATTTGCAGATTACCTAAAATTTTTATTTTTCATTGCATTTTGATGGTTTTTTTTTCTTTGGATTCCTCTTGATATAAGCTTTATGTCAATGGATTGGGCATAGCTCTTACCGTTTCTGAGCTATAAAGGGTCAAAAAGGAATCATAAGGAGTCATAAAGGCTAATTTTTATTTTCCCTAGTTTGTGTCCAGCTAATTACTGGGTCAATCTCCTTATTGCGTCCTTCTAATTATTGTGTCAAGCTCTTTTGTTTGTCCATACTCACTTTAAATTACACTTTTTCAAATTTCAGTGGACGACGTGCTGCGGTCGTATCGTGCTGCGCTCGGCGTAGCCCTTTATTTGTAAATTTGATAAGCTGTATTGAAAATGTTTTCTTTCCTCTGCAATATAATTCCCATTTGATGGGACTGGTGTACAACTTTACATTACATTTCAATGACATTTCATCAAATTAATTATCTAGATGATTCACAGACAACTTTGTGACAATGACCTACATTTTAAGTTTAATATATATGCCCTATAGTGATTGTCAGTGACAGTGATTGGTTCCTTTTACGAGGACATCCTTATCCTTCCTTCCCACATGTCTGTCACTCTCGATTTTATGCAAGTTTCACATTGTAAGTACTTTAGTTTTGAATGTAGCAGTTATGCTTTTCTTGCTGTAAGGAGCCAGAGGGGCCTAATTCTTGTTTTAATAAAGTACCTAAATTTAAAACCCCACAAGCAAAGATTGGGATAAATAGGAATAACCCTGTTTTTCAGTGTGCCCATCTGTCTGTCTGTCCGCATATGTTCTATGTCAGTACATGTCCTCCTGAACAGCTGCTTGGATTTTAATTAAATGTCACACACCTGAAGATGTGCATTGAAGTAATATGAGTGCTGGTCAAAATTTAAAAGGGGAGATAATTCAATTTAAATATATTTTTGAAAAGGGGAAGGTATATTATTGTTTCCATGCTTACATTGAGTCCACATTAGTACTACTACTGGGTGCACACACACTTTAATTTGCATTTACCATATTGATTTAGGGCTCCATGAAGGGGTGCAATTCTTTTTAAGGTTTTTTGAATAGTGTAGCTTTACCATTTCATAGCTACAGGGGAAGGGGTGGTAAGAAAATCTTTTTTGTGAGCTCACCTGGCTGGTGAGTTTTTCCATCACTTTTGGCCTGTTGTCCCTCCGACCTATGGAAATTTTTGTTCAAGGATCTCATGAAGTACTTGTCCAAACTTATTCAAGATGGCCAAAGGAGGGGAACATAGTAATACCTCCTCCCCTCCCACAAACACAGTTTGAGGTATATAGGAAGCCCCCTATCTGTCCACCTGTCTGTCTGTCTGTCCGTCCAGGTAGCTTGTCAGCTCATGTTCTAAAAAGCTTCTTGGATTTTGATGAAATTTTACACAGGTTTAGTATACTACCCGAAGATGTGCATGAAGTAATATGGATGCTGCTCAAAATGTTTAGTGGAGATAATTCAATTACAGCTTTGTATCATTTCTGCAAAAAGGGGAGAGCAGCCTTTCGTACCTTTTCTCTTAAACAGCTGCTTGGATTTTGATAAAATGTTTTAACAATTGTAGTGTATCACCTGCAGACGTGCAATATGAAGTAATATGGTTGATGCCGGAAATTTTGAAGGGGTGCTATTCAACTTTGAATGTTTTCTAGAAAAAAGAGAAAGTACCTTGTCAGCGAATGTCTTCTTAAATGACTGCTTGGATCTTGAAGAAATGTTACACAGTTGTAGCATACCACCTGAAGATGCACATGAAGTAATGTGGTTGCTGCTCAAACTTTTTTTAGGGGAGAAAAATCAACTTGGTATAATTTCTGGAAAAAGGGAGGTATGTCATTGTGTCCATACTTGTATTGTGTCCTCACTCGTACTATGTCCACACACACTTTGATGTGCATATTGATTCAAGTATCAATAAGTGATGCCATGGCAGCTCTAGTTTAAAATTGGACTCTATGGGAAAATATATTTTAAGTTCTTCTCTGATACTATTGAACCAATCGATACCAAACATAGCTACAATAGTCCTAGAGTGGTCCCTACAATTTTTAGTTCGCCCCAACGAAGTTGAGGGGGACTATTGGAGTACCCCCCCCCGCGTCCGCGTCCGCATTTGGACATATATCTCTGCAACTATGCATGGTAGGGTCATCAAACTTTGTATGCAGGTGCATCTTGGGCTATCTCACAGCCACCAAGAAAATTGGGTCTCTCTGACCTATATTTTCCGCTTGAATGACTTACATTCAAGTTTACGTCTGAGTTCAGATCTCAGTCACTATACATGGTAGGATCATGTAACCTTGCATATGCATGCATCTCTGATGGTAGGTCATCATCCAGGCAAAATTAGGTCGCTTTGACCTATATTTTCCGCTTGAACGACTTACATTCAAGTTTACGTCCGAGTTCAGATCTCAGTCACTATACATGGTAGGATCATGTAACCTTGCATATGCATGTATCTCTGATGGTAGGTCAGCATCTAGGCAAAATTAGGTCACTTTTATCTATATTTTCCGCTTGAACAACTTACATTCAAGTTTACGTCCAAGTTCAGATCTTAGTCACTATACATGGTAGGATCATGTAACCTTGCATATGCATGCATCTCATAGGTAGGTCAGCATCCAGGCAAAATAAGGTCACTTTGACCTATATTTTCCGCTTGAACGACTAACATTCAAGTTTACGTCCGAGTTCAGATCTCAGTCACTATACATGGTAGGATCTTGTTACCTTGCATATGTATGCATCTCTGATGGTAGGTCAGCATCCAGGCAAAATTAGGTCACTTTGACCTTTATTTTTCGCTTGACCGACTTACATTCAAGTTTATGTCCGAGTTCAGATCTCAGTCACTTTACATGGTAGGATCATGTAACCTTGCATATGTATGCATCTCTGATGGTAGGTCAGCATCCAGGCAAAATGAGGTCACTTTGACCTATATTTTACGCTAGATTGATTTACGTTCAAGTTTTCTGACGAGTTCATATCTCAGTCACTTCACATGGTAGGATCATGTAACCTTGCATATGCATGCATCTCTGATGATTGGTCAGCATCCAGGCAAAATTAGGACACCTTGACCTATATTTTATGCTTGATTGATTTACATTCAAGTTTGAGGACGAGTTCAGATCTTAGTCACTATACATGGTACTATCATGAAACCTGGCATATCCATATAACTCTGATGGTGAATCAGCATCCAGGCAAAATTAGGTCACTTTGACCTATATTTTACGCTTGATTGATTTACATTCAAGTTTTCTGACGAGTTCAGATCTCAGTCACTTCACATGGTAGGATCATGTAACCTTGCATATGCATCCATCTCTAATGATAGATCAGCATCCAACATTGACCTATTTTTTCTGCTTGATTGATTTACATTCAAATTTTTGGACAAGTTCAGAAATCAGTCACTGTACATGGAAGGATAATGTAGCCTTGCATAGGCATGCATCCCTGATAGTACATCAGCATCCAGGCAAAAGTATGTCACTTATGTTTTACGCATGAGTGATTTATGTCCAAGTTTTCAGGCAAGTTCAGATCTCAGTCACTATATATGGTAGGATCATGTAACCTTGCTTAGGCATGCAAATGTGATGTCAACATCCAGTCAAAATTTTGTTACTGTGACAAAATGCCATAACGAGGCGAACTCTGTAATCGTTGATTACCTATGTTTTTTTTTATTCAAGTTCGCTTTTCAACTCCAATATTGGCAACAGTCGCCAACTTAGTTTAGTAGTGGGCCCTATGGGAACCCTTAAAAGATCTTATTGGAAACTACAGAGACAACTGGAAAAAAACTTGGGTACAAAGATACTTTAATGTTCCAAAAAGAATGTTGATTTTCGGATTTGTACCTTATCCAATTTTTTATTTAATAACATTTTATTGCATTAAATCAAAGCAATGGGATTGGGCACAAGTTATTGCAACTTAATGTACGCCCTCTCCCTACAAAAACAAATGGCATGACAAAAAGCAAACATCATACGTATATCTATGTAGAAAAAAATAATAATATCTAATTTTTCTCATAATGATACAAGAAAAAATAAAATGAACTATACCTCACCTCATCCAATATGACCACTAGCGGGGAATATACTTTTATCTTGGGAACCAATGGGAAAACTCAACCATAGATGGTCTTCTCAGAAACTACTTAGCCAGATAGAACGAAGTATGGCCACAGAAGTCCTCGGTTTTTTTTTCAGGTTCACACTTTTCCTAGATGGCAACCAGCGGGAAAGAGGGTTTACTATTTGACCCTATGGGAAATTTTGTGCCATTCGAAAACAAACTAGGCCACAATAGTCCTTTGATGGTCTCTTGTAAAAATAATAATTTTCAGTTTCGAACTTTATCTAAGATGGCCACCAGTGTGTAACATAGTTGAAAATTAAATTTAAATCTTTGTGAACACTTGTAAAGATCTCATCTGAAATAACGGGGCAAAATGGAACCATAGTTTACTTTATACTCTCTAGGACTGTCTCTTTTGTAATCATCAAGTTGAGCTATACGGGTTCTTGAATGTCTTCTCAGTGGTTTTGAATATAGGGTAGGGAAAATGAAAATTAAAATTAACGATATCCGTAGTCATTTTCTGTCACCTGTCTTTGTTTACCCCTTGGCTAACATGCTGCTGACGTATACCGTGCTTCACATAGCCCTTTGTTGATTATAAGTTAGTTCGGGAAATTATTTTTTACTCTTAATTATTTTTTTACTCTCATTCAACACAAAAGTTGCATATTTTCTATATAGATTTGGTGCAGTTTTCCTATTAATGTTAAGTAAAAATATTATTTGAGTTGAATAGATACGCAAAATAGCTCATACGCTATCAGAAAATGCTTAAAATGTGGCCAAATCTTTGGATTTTTTATAAGTCGTTCTTGATACAGTTAATACATCCTTGATGAGGAAACTTCAAACAATTTATCTAATAGCTGGCACTGAAATAAACTGAGTTAATATAAGCACTGGCCGTTAAAAATACAAGGCTGTCTTGCACACACTTTGCAATTATTTGTAAAAAGTAGCTCGAAGGCAGCAAGCTCCAGTCCTCTTGCACAGTTTTTTACTGTCATAATACAAAAGTGCGGGAGAAAGGTTGAAAAAAGGAAGGTAAAAGTTATAACTGAAGTGGATGAAAAGGTACGTTCTTCATATGTGACAAATTGAAGACACTGTAAACAAGATACCTTTCGTTTGAATATGACAGAAAAGTAAGTAAGAACCGAACCGTCAGTCTAACACGAACAATCCATGGGCCAATGGCAACATAGAAAAAACAAAGAAAAAAGACATATCATGAGAAAGGCACAGAAAAGTAAAATGAAGATACACACATACAAAAAACGGACCCATTAAAAACCATGATTGAGATCAGGTGCACCGGAATGCTATGCATTTCCTGCTTCTTATAAGACCGGTAGTAAAGTCAAATCCGGCAGAGGAAAAACAAAATTAAGTGACAGAGAGAAAGATCTCTTGTCATCTTGGAAACAGATATCCCATTGCGGTCCACAAGATCATGATGTCGATCGTAAAACTTCTGTGGTGATGACTTCAAATTATGGGTGATATACCCTTGCTTAAGTAGCGTATTCGTAAGCAATCGAGCTCTATCAAGGTAGTCACTGTATCGACAACAGTCCCCTGAGTAGCGACTGAGTTTGGAGATGTAAACTTCAAATGCCGGTGCTTTTGGGATGTTGCTACAAAGAAAATGGAAGTTGACAATTCGAAAAGGGATGTCTTCGCGTGTATCATACAGCCTAGCTTGTAGTGTACCTCTGTTGTCAATTTCATGATGAAGAAGGAACGAGGTCGATGTGGAAGTATCTTAAGTATCCTTATCTTCGAGCTCTTTTGGATAGATAAGATGAAGAAATTCACTAAAGCGAGACGGTTGATTATTGATAAAATATCATCTATATAACGAAGAAGCCCTTCGATGAATTCAGACTCGTATGGATGGAGAAACAGATCGACTTAAAGAGGTGCACAATTTGTGCCCATTGGAATTCTGATATTCTGTTGAAAAACAGAAATTTTATCACTACTTACGTTACATTTATTTGAAGATTTTACAATTATGGTTCAAACTGACAGAAGAACATATTGAACTTACACTAATGTAATGTTTTCGGCATAAAAATTATGCCAATTTTTAAGTAAAGTTGGTGTTTTGTATCAAATTATTGCTGTACTTAGTTCAAAATTATAACTTCGGTAGTGAAACAATGCGAGTGAAATGAGTGATAAACTGTTTTTATTTTGAAATTAAACAGAAACATTACGGATGGTGAGCAAATCAGATTGCTGGGCTGTTTATTTGTATACATAATGTGACAGATGGAACTGAAAATTGACAAAAAAGTTGTCCATAAACATTAGAAATTTAAACTCGTTTCGTTGTTGACTGTTTTGAAGTTTCTTTCAAATTTGAACACGTAGATTTTGTCTAATATGAAAAGTTATTGCATAAACTTTTATCATGTTAAAATCAGTATGATGGATTTATTTGCAGAATTCACAAAAAGTGATTTGCACAATGTCAACTTCTGATGTCAGAATAATCATTGTTTTGTATAAAACGCTTTTTAAAGAACTTAGTTAAATGTGCAAACAAAAATAATATATCAAAACAGCTGGAAATGCTTATATAATCAATGAAGGATATGAAGTAAAAGCACATGAGACAAAGTCTCTTCAATTACATGATAAAAATAAGCAATGGAACAAAGCTTTTATTGTTGCTCTTCATCTTAATCTTATACTGATATTCAAGTGATAACTAGTTTAAAGATAGTATATATGCACTTCAGAATGAAGTAGCCCGGTTGCGATTCAATCTTCGGTTAAAAGGTTACTGGACAAGTCCCAACTAACCTCGGTAGCTGGAAGTCAGATGGACGATTACACGCTCCTTCGAGCCTCTTTTTATGTATACTTTATAAAGTTTTTAATTAATAGTATCCTGCTAGACACACAATCTGTTCTTCTTTCTTCAGGATACATGTTCTTGTCGTGAATTTTGAATTAAAATATTTGAGATCTCGACCTTTGAACAGATGTCCTAGTGGTCATAGGGCATTTCGGTTGAAATTTGTGCTGCATGGAAAGGTACTTCGCCATTGACAATCAGAAATGTCATGATAGCTTAAGGATATCAGTGACAGACTTTAAAAGGAGCCATGACCACAAAGCTCATTCAGATATCATTTTTGCATTTTGGCATCGTTTGAGGTAAGTGTATTTTTATTAGTTATTATTTGGATTTTGACTTTGGCTCTTAACAATTCTGATAGGTACAAAAGTACGTACTATCCTAACCAACAAATTAAATAAGCAAAACATATAAAACTAAAATAATATATGTTAAATAATGCAAAACTATTTCAGTGACACTATGTATTATAATATTAAGTTGAATACTAGTAATACACAGTTTAGACATGAGTGTGAAATACATATAGAATAATGGAAGTTTTGTTTTTGATACAAGAAATATTGGTGAACAATAATGGACGAACCCCTTGTGGGCGAGTCCATTATCGGAGCCAATATTTCTTCTATCAAAAACAAAACTTCTATTATTCTTTTTATCGGTAATTAACTAAATCATTTTATTACTTCAATCCCAAAACAGCCCATAGGACAACAACTGCCACAATAGCATCATGCAAACCCTTGAAAATTAAGCAGTGACGATTGATGCAAACATGATATAATCATAAGTCTCATTCCATAACTCCAAATTTCAAGAGCAACAAATCCGCTTGTTTTTGGCAATGGGAGTAAAATATAGACAACACATATATCCAGTTAATGTCATTTAATAAAATGACGATAGATTATATAACATTTAAAACATAAAAACAATATATACACAGTTACATAATAAAAGAATTGTTAACCAAAATGAAATAAGTACTTTTCTCCCCGTCAGATGAAATAATATACTCCCTGAGACAAAAAGGGATGGCACTAAAAAACGGTCACGAAATAAGATAGAAAAAGAGGGTCTGGCATTGACCCCTCTTCTTTAAGAAGGTGGATTGAAGGGGAGGTGTAGGGAAATTTTGGACACGATTATAAATGACGTGACCTTTCAGCCCAAGATCTAACAAGAAACTGATGTCATCGCTGTAACATGGTCTGGTCAGACTCCCTGAACTATAAATTTTTATTTTTGAATTTAATACCTTTTAAATACATCTGCAAAAATTGTGAAGTTAATTTATGTGATAGTTATAGAAAAGTTTCTCTCTATTACATAATACTTTGAAGTCAATTACATAAAGAATTTCCATTTGAGTTAGCTCCCTTACTCCACTATCAGAATACATAAAACTTTTTATTTCCAATAAAACAATGTTGATTTTCAACAAATCGTGAAATTGACTAGTATTGATTAGTGAAAGAATTCGTACGGTCCGGCAATAGTCTCTATAGATGTATATTTCTCTGTGTCATTGATTCTGATTGACAAAGTAGGCGTGGCCTAAGATACTTTTTGCCAATATTTTGTCGTATTCGGGCAGTAGCAAATACTGAAAAATATATGCTTCATGAGATCAAAGGAAACTCATACAAATTACCGATAAATTTGTATATCGGCATTACCGTTTGCGAAAAATGTATCAAATAGTATCTAACCTTACCATAGCCATGTTCCTAGCTAGTTTGTTTTTTGATTGCGATTTCTATTCTCTTACCCCTTTTAAGTTCCAGGTTTACAGAGAATTTAACTATAAAGATTTGAGAAATTATCGTAATAAACTGGAAAAAATGTTAGAGATTGTTTCTCTTATTTCTACCGAATTTATTTGAAGTAAAGTGATATCCACAGTCTCCATACTTGAATATGACACAATTTTGTTGGTACCATCGTTGGTATGTGTAAAAGAGTTGTTGGGTAAAATATTTTCAATAAAAAATGTCACATTACCAAAAAATTGAGTAATCTTAGTCATGAAAATGCAAAAACCATATCTCTAGAGAAGGATGCAGGTGTTAATGTCATCAACATCCGGTTGCACTATTTCTAGAAACTGACGGGAGACATTTAAATGACTGAAATAGAAATTTCAATTTTCTATAAGCATGACTGTTCAACACCAATAGGTCCAGAGCAAGATATAATGTAAAAAAGTTTTGTACACCTGCTACTGTCAACTAATTCCAAACAATCAAGTTCTTTTGAATTGTCAAACAAAACTATTGTCTATCTATCTGTTATACCCTGGGGAGGTTTTATCTTGGTCTCTTGATAATATAAGTATATATAGTGTAAATGGTGACTGAATACAGAAGGAACTAATGAATAATTAAAAATTACATCATTAAAAGATTAAATATTGCTTTATGTATAATGTAGAGGAAATTGTTTGTTGTCAGTTTTTTCTTGCATCACAGCGATAAGAAGATTTTTCTTTGTTATATATTTTATAAGGCAATCAAGGTGAAACCTCCCGAGGCCATATCAGATTGATGGACAATAGTATTGTTGGACAATTCAAACGAACCTAATTGTTTAGGATTAGTTGATATTAGCAAGTCACCAAAATGTGCTTACAAATATATCTTGCTCTGAACCTTCTATTTATGTTGAACAATTTTAGCACACATAAAGGTTACTGAAATTTTATTACTGAAATTGCTAAATTCGTTATACAATTGGAACAAGTTGACAATTAAGGCCATAGACAATGGTCAATAACGCATTGTCGGTCTCGGGACAACTGATGAGAAATTTGTTTGTCGAAAAATGTGCATGCTGTGCATTAATATTATTTTGTCAACTGTGGCGATATTTCAGCTCTATAAGATTTTTCAGGTTTTTCTTATTTTAGATTTTGTTTTATTTTCAATGTGAGCTTCTCAATTCCGGTTTAATACTAAATATCAAACTTAACTGATACTGTGTACCACACTTCCCAAAAAATAAAGAATGTTTAGTGAACGGACATTACTGGCTGTTAATTATATCCCCGCGGGGTATATACTATTCATTGTGGCCGTCCGTCTATTCGTCCTTCCTTTACATCTATAATTCCTTTGTAGCTATTGAATGAATTTTGATGAAACTTTCAGGGATCCTTAATTACATGATGCCACAGTGCACCTACTATTTCAAATTTTGATGTTGCAATTGTTTTGTTTCCTAGAGCTGAACATGGATTTATCATTCATAACTTAATATTACATTGTCAGTAGGGGGTACTGGTATGCCGACTTAATCACATTCTAGATTCTGATTTGACCAATTTCTCAGTTTTCCTTTATCTATACATTGTCTAAATCATGCATTGTAATTGGGGCGGGGGCACTGGTATGCCATTCGTAACTCCTCCAAAACCAATAAATGGTATTTGCTGAAACTTTCAGAGAATCTTTATCGCATGATGCAATAGTGCACCTCCTATTTCAGATTTTAATTGGAACATTTTTTTGGTTTTCCTATATCAATTCATTGGCATTCTGGAGGAGGTACTCATAAGCCATCCCCAGCTCGATCCCCCTTAACAAATGAATGGGATTTGATGACACTTTCAGAGAATCTTTGTCACATGATGCCAGAGAACACTTCCTATTTTAGATTTTGATCAGACCAATTTCTCAGGTTTTCCATAGCTTTGCATGCAGTTACCCATGCATTGTCCTCTGGGCATGAGTACTGGTATACCAGCCGCAAATTTTCCTTAACCAATGAACAGAATATGTAATCTTCATTTTCACTTTCTATTTCAGTTTTTGATCAGAACAATTTTTGGGTGTCAATAGCAAGCATTATCATTAGCGGGGAGGGGTACTGGTATGCAATCTGAAACCCTTCCTAAACCATTGGATTGAATTTCATGAAACTTTCAGAGAACTTTTATCACATGATGCCATAATGCACCTCCTATTTTAGATTTTGATCTAACCAATTTCTCATGTTCCTCACAGCTATACATGAACCTGACAATGCACTATCATGAAAGATGGGAGATGGTACTGGTATGCCATCTGCAACTCTTTCCAATCCATTGAATGGAATTTGCTGAAACTCTCAGCATACCATATTGCACCTCCTTTTTCAAATGATTGGAACATCTTTTGGCTTTCCCATATAGAAGAATTGTCATTGGGGTACTGGAATGCTATCCGCAACTCCTCCTAAATTGACGAGTGGAATTTTGATGACAGTTTCAAAGAATATGTATCATATGATGCCATAGTATACCTCTTATTCTAAATTTCGATCTGACCAGTTTTTGGAGTTCCTTTAGTCAAGCTTGGATTATGACATTCATGTTTTTTTATATTGGGTAGGGGTATCATTTAGTGAGCTATGCTCACAGTATATCTACATAGATATATGTTCGGGCGATGTGAGGATACTTAAAGTTTGTATTTCAAAGAAACTGAAATGTTACTATGCATTTCAATCGAACATCATTTTAAAAAAAAACATATGCCTAATCGATCGTGTGATAGATTCTGTTAATAGAGCAGGACATGCTTACCCTTCCGGAGAACCTGATGTTACTCTCAGTTTCATGAGAGTTCACTCTGTTAATGCCTTGGTTTTGAATGTTGTGTTTTTATTTCTGTGCCTTGTGGCTGTCTAACGTCATTATTTTCTGTGCTCTCGTTTTGGCCATGTTTTTGGACTCATGTTTCATCGGTATTCTACTTTCGTTGTTTTATGTGCAATGGGATAAAAACGATCACGTAAGTCAGACAAACAGATGGAATATAACTGAAGATACTGACGTGGATTAAAGTTCTAAAGAGAAGAGAAATATCAAAGAAGGACTAAAACATACAGAGCACAGATGATATTAAAAAAAATCTTCAGGCCCAACTACTATTGATTTATTGATTGATTACTTATAGTTTTTAGTTCAGTTAGCAGTCTTTTAGCTATATCAGATTGGATCAAGTTAATAAATAAGAGGTTGGACGTATATAGAAACAGAAAACGTATTCTCATCCAAATTTATCTACATAATGTCCTTAACATAATTACATTTTAATTAATATGACAGTGCATAGGTTGCATTACAGATGCTTAAATTTAAAAACGGGTTAGGGACCGACCATTTAACCTGAAGGGGGGGGGTATGGTTTTTTTTTCTGGACAGCTTCGCGCGAAACAAATTATTTATTTTTTGCACGCGTACCAACAAAATATTTTTTTTCAAAATTAACATTATTTTTTTGGGCAGGAAGCATCATTCAGAAAATTTTTTTTCATCCTTTTGGCAGCCAAAATATTTTTTTCACATAAAATCAGATCCAAAATATTTTTTTAGAAAAAAACCATAGCCCCCCCCCCTTCAAGTTAAATGGTCGGTCCCTTAGCTAACATAGGCCCTGGTAAACTATTTTCTACATCGCTATCTTCTTAATTATCAGCCTTCAACTGGTCAGCTATATAGTCATTCAATTTGTAATAAAATAAAGTTTGATATATCACAAAACGAAAACCGAGCAAAAAGACAGAAATTTAAACAATCTAGATTCGAATACAGAATTTACAATTTCATGCAGAATTTAGAGTTTCAATGAGCACAAATAGCTCATTTATGAATTTGGCTTGTTAATTCACAATTCCTCCAAAAGTGTTAGCCCTTTTTTGACTACACAAAATCCAAAGCAATACGGAATTAAGTTGGAACACAAATGGAGACGACATGGACATAATATTGTCTTTGAAGTTTGAAATATGTACCTTTACTATGATATTTACTTTAATATGAAGTTAATAAGTGACGTAACATTCAACATAGGTTTAATCGGAGGTTATTACTGTAATGGTATATGATTTTTGTTGTTATGTCCAATTTTTACTTTTAGTTTGCAGCAAAAATCTTTCTGATATTTGTTTAAAAAAAAAATAATTACATCCATCCTGCGTTTGAAATTCTTTTATAATAATCTGTCAAATCCTTTTCAAAAGTATTAGAAACTATATATTTTGTATGAATGCATCGGGCAATTCAAAATTTTGTCAGTATTTTAACTACACTTCATATAGCTTGATCCTGAATTCAACACATCGAACAAGAACTTGAGCAATAACAAAATACCAAAATTACTGTTAATTTAGTATCTATATATAGCCTTTCAGACAATTCATGTCTCTTCAGTGCAAATCAAACCAAAACATTTTGAAAAACAAAAACTTAAATATGTATGAAAGCTTAATGAGAGCAAATTATCAATAGCATCTAAAAAGAAGAACAAAAGACAGCTAAGGACAGAGCTATGCAAAAGAGCGATACTCCTACTTTTATACAAGTTTTTAAGCTTAGCTATTGCAAGTTACCAAATAGAATCGGTTTTGCGCCAGCACCGAAGTACTGGCTACTGAGTTTGTGAATAGTTTGTTACTAACAATTCACCATCAGAGGCATCCATCCAGTGATAAAAAAGACCGTCGTGAATATCAATAAAAAATTCACGAGTGCCGAATAACGCATAACGAATAAACGAGTTGGGGAACTTGTTCTGCAGAGAGTTTTATCTACTGCGTTGGTGACGCGAATGACAACGTTTATGACCGTCGATTAAATGTGTTTTTATAAAGATCTTTACTCAAAACGAAGGTTTTAGATGCAGGTTATTGGGTCTATACTTGACAATGACACTGACGAGATATTTTGAAGTTACTCCTTACAGTGACGAGATTTTTTTTTATATTTTCACTGGTGACAATATGACAGGTATTTAATTGAGAAAACTCGATACATTTACTGCTATTTATATAATATTGATAAAAGACTTCTGTACCAATAAGCAAAACAAAGATAAAGAAAAAACTTAACAATGTACTTTTGTTTTATTTTCTCTTAAGCAGTATATATTTCTTGAATTACAGATTGTTTTAACCATTACAATTTAGAAATAAAATTTTACCATTGTGTTATACTCTTTCCCTTTTCATAGTTGTTAAATTTTAGCAAATTCACCCTAAATAGAAAGAATTTTTTACTGAAGATAGACATTTCATTTTTACTTGAATTTGTTTTTGTTCTTTAATATTTTTCTCCCTTTCATTTATTTTCAGATGACGAAAAGAACAATGTTAGCGTTCCTGTTTGTCGTTATTGGTAGGTCCTTTGATTCTTAATACTTGAAATAATATGACTTTAGCATTATATCAAACAATATGACTTGTTTTGTCATATTCTAATATTTCATGTGTTTTGTTCTCATTATATATGTTTTATCATATATTTAGTAATGAATACAGAAGTTTTGAATATGTGATACAGTTCATGACGTTCATTTCGTAATCACACTATGACGTCATACCCTTTACCGCATGGCTAGCCCTGTATCATACCCTTTTTCAAATTGTTTTTTTTTTCAATTTTACTTTTTATTAAAAAACTTTTTCGGGGGTTGAATTTTTTTTGTGGGGGCAAAAGTTTTTTTGGGGGTAACAAAAATTTGTTTGAGGTGAAATTGTTTTGTGAGGATCACATTTTTGACAGTATTTTTTTCGGATTAGTAGTCCTCTGTTTAAATATATGATAAACTGTATAATAAATGGCAAAATCCGTATCAAATGTCGTATCAGCCCTCGACTAATATCAGCCCTCGGGCCAGAGGCCCTCGTGCTGATATTGGTAACTCGGTATGATACGGCATGTGATACGGATTTTGCCATGTGTTATTCCCTATGTATTGTACTTTATGTTATAGTTTTCACACGAGGACGGATGAGCTTATACAGACACACCGCGTCCTCGTGTGATAACCAATTTACATCCGATCTAATATATTAAGTGAAGGAATACCTATGCTCATTCCTAAAAACTTATTTCATGTTTATAATGTCATGAAATAAATATTCTATACTATAATAATAATATATACTTATTGTGCCCCACATCGATTCTTTATAAACGATTTTTTAACACGGTATTGCCAACGAGTTAGCAGTGAAATAGGTAAGGTAGAGACGACCCTTGTTCGAATCCCACTATGGACAATGTTATTTTGCAAGGTTTTAAAATCTTTATCTTTGAAAATGTTATGAATAGTAAAACATAGAATTTTATTAAGTCCATAAAACTGAACAGTTAAGTTTGGCCTTGACAAAAATTAAAAAAAAAGTAAAAATGTCTTTTGTTCTAACTATGGTGAGATTGCTGGGTTGATTCGACTCAGATCACCTCTGCTAGAACAAAAGTGCTTGGGTGTGTTTATACATATATGCTTTTTTGTAAATTCTAAAACCGAAGCATTAACTCCCTCCATCGTAGTTTTGCCCTTTGCTTTACTTGATATTACTGATTATTCGGATTTCTTTTGGTTAAATGCTTTTTGAATATGGATTTCCTTCGTTTGGGTTCTAGTGCTGCTCAAGAGGAATTAATTTCCGAAATGGCCATAGAGCTCATTAAAATTATTGCAGCTGGAGTTAACATATGTGTTATGGTCTCATGTTCGTCTACTCCATATCCTCTGTAAAATATTTCCACCCTTACGGGTAAAATTATGCATTTCTGAATCAACCTATACATAAACATAAACATTGTTCACTTATGGATAAATACACAAAACGAGTGACAAAATAATATTATATACAAATGTGATATCCAGTTCCACGACAACTGTCATCATCATGTAAAATTTTGAAGGCTGTAATCGAATTTTAGCAATGCGGGATAAAAAACTGTGGCACAATTAAAATGAAGTTTGTTTGCACTAATTCTGCATGCCTCCAAAAATGTCCCCCGCTCAAAATTTTTTATGATATGAATTTTAAAAGTTTTTTTTCTCAATATCTAGCCTAATGCACGATATACGTATACCACCTTTGTAAGTGAGTATTTACATTTTGATTTATTAAAAAAAATCCTACCACCAACAATATTATTATTGTTTCTGAATTCCTTAACTATCGACTTTTTTGTTGATCACATGTTAACCTTTTAATATGGTATGAAAATCTCGTTTTGAATTTTGAAACTTCAGGCTCATAAATTATACATGGAAGATGTATTTTTGACGAAAACATATCAACCTAACTTATATAAAAATGTAGGAAATGGGGGAAAGGGTAGTAAAATCTGAGAACTGGGAAAACAGACTCCCAATGTCACCCTTCATATCATGTTTCAAACATTAATTTGAACGTCATCATCCTCAGACGCAATGCTTTGGCGAGATGCGTTTTCGAATTTCATTTTCATTGTGAATTTTCGTGGTCGCTTAACTATACCTTTTCACCTTTTCAATTGGAACACTAGCATATAAATCTCACATAAACAAAGGACCGAAGGTTTAGAGAGATAGAGCACACTCAATTACTTTATCAATAAATGAATAAATAATATTTCTTATTCTACCTTTTTACAGCATTTTCCAGTGTTGGGAATGGCCACAGGTGCTTTCTGCATAAAATTGGAGAGTTATTACCAGAAGAGGCACGTGCTTTTCCTGGAAATACAGAATGCTTTTCAGTCACTGGTGATACAGAAAATCTCCATTGTATCGAATGGGATTGTCCAACACCTGACTGCACTAATCCTATAACACCTGACACGGGTTGTCCATACTGCAACGGTAAGATGTTAATACAATACGGTTATATCTGGAAAACTGAAAATGTCATTAAAAAAAAATTGTAAAAAGTGTAACTTCTTGCACCAAAATTGTAATTCTTGTACTTCACAAAGTCAGTTGATTTAGGTATATCATAACAATTATTCAACTGAGAGGATCCACAAATGTATATCAGAATTTTATCAAAACTATATATAGATAATGTACTACCAAAATTTTTAGAATCTACATCAGTACCCATGACAAAACATCACAAATGGCTTGACGTCACAATTGAAAGTATGTTAAACGGGCGGGAACTTTGCTTTTCCGTTAAAGGTTTCGAGACATTAAAATAATATTTTAAGGAAGAAATAACTACTTAAATTCGATCAAAATCAAAGATGGCTATATCTATATTAAGTCAGGACCATTGCGGTCGACAATTTTGCCGGTGGTTTCCGCCTGATTTGTCTTTTTGTCTCATGGACTTCTGCACTTGACCACTCTGTTCGATAATTTTGTAATTACCCCCATTTTCCACATGAGAAATTCTTTGTCTTATTCTCTCACTTATATACGCTTCACTCGAGAAAAAGACAGAATTTCTTACATTCATAAAAGATATTGTTGTGTTTTATCCTGCAATCATTAAAACTTCTTAAAAATGTCGCTTTCTTCGTGAAGCGGGACGGAAACAAAACACATTGGTCATATATACTACTCAACAAAAGAAACGATACACAGTTAATTTTGTAAATATTTTTGTATTTCGCAATTTAAAGTTTTTATTTTAGTGTATAAATGTATTCAACGCCAAAACGCATTTGTTTCTCCATTTTTAAATCAATTTCGAAACGGATATGATAAAAATCCGGAATGGAAGTTTTTTCCCCAAATGAGTGACTTCGCCTTTAACGGATCGATGATTTAATTTGTTTGATGTCAATAATTAGGGCACTTCATCAGGTTAACAATTTGCCATCTTTAAAAGTGGAAACAATGTCTCAGTTCGATGCCCCTTTCAATCCAAAATCAACGCTGGCGAAGACTTAGCGCGGTCAGATCGGCGATCTTGATTTTTTCCCTGGGAATTCATTGTAACGTGAAAAGAAGAACAAACTAAAGACTATTAATGAATCTAAAGCAAACATGCTAATCAAATGATAAATTATGTGGCAGCAGGTCCCGTCAGACTTCGCAACGTCAAGATCGCGAAACACGCGTTTTACACTTCGGAGAATGGTACATGAAAATGGAAAATAGGCCTTAGGAGTTCATGGTCGACATAGCAACAGAGATTGGAAGTCAGCCGGTTCGAAAATGTGATTGTTTGGTAAAAAGAAAATGTACACATAGTCCTTATTTACGTCTGCAAACAAATTCCGAATAATGACCTTGACCGTGACCGGAGATGGTTCAAAAATTGTAAGAGACATTTTTGGGCATAATGCTACTTCTTAAGTGCAAACTTTACATTTTGTGTACGAGTTATGGTTTTCTGTTAGAAAGAGAAATATCATTCTTGATAAAATATGTGTATCGTTTCTTTTGTTTAGTAGTATATATGCAAATTGATTAATCTGCGACGTCAAAGAAAAAATGCACATGAACTTTTCTTCAAAATGGTGGATCTGGTACCATACTACCATACCAAGATAAACTATATATATTCATAGGGTTGCATTCGTCTAGGGCCCTTGCAGGGTAAAAGATGATAATTGTTTTAAGTTTTATTGCCAACTTATACCAACATGTTGCTTTTTAGTCACGATCTTAAGAAAAAAATTGCTTGTTTTTTTCGACAGGTTTTACTTTCCAAATTCTCTGCCTAAGAATCTATAAATAGTTGTTTGATATTTCAGGTACATGCGTTATGGGAGGAAAAGTGTACAAGTGGGGAGAAGGTTTTACATGTCCGGATAAATGTAATGGATGTACTTGTTCGGAACATGGAGTTTCAACCACTCTTATGCTGTGTTACCATGACAAGCCTCCAGAAGAATGTCAAAATCAGTAAACTATGTAAAATGCACATTAAAAAACTCACAATTATATGTGTGGTGTTCTATTTTTTTAACAATTATGGATTAGATTTCAATTAGACAACTACCAAAGTCAGAAAATTTTATTTAAAAAGCACTACTTTATTATAAGCTACCTGAAGCCGTAGAATGACTGAATATGTATAGGTATTACAAAACAAGTGTAGACCGCCCCGCCTCTGATGGACTTGTCATTTAAATACTTGAGAAACTAATCTTAACACAAAAAACTGCATGCTGTAGCAATACTAACCAAACTTGCCCTCAGCTATCATCTAATTTCAAGTTTGTGATTTAATCTTTTATTGTATATTGACGAAGATGGACGTTTGAAATCTAAGCTATATGACAAGCATAATAATCTTAATTTCCCAATTGTGAATTTTTTCTTCTTAGCAGCAATATCCCTACCTCTCCAGCCTATGTAGTGTACATTTCACAGAACTTTGATTCGTAACTATCGAGTGTGTAGTTTGTACAGTGATTTTTTGAACAGAGCAAAAACACTGTCCCAAAGCTGCTTAGTCGGGGATTTGTTCAAACTATGTTAATTTCATCTCTCAAGAAATTCCATGGCCGTCACCATAGCATCATTGAAAGATATGACGTGTCAGTATCCCAAATGAAAGTGGACATTTTCAGCTAGATCACGTCTTCCCAGATTTGATTACCGATTTGACATTTTCCTGGATTGACTCACTCACAGTATGACGGGTGCTGTTAACAGAGCAGGACATGCTTTCCCTACAGGAGCACCTGATGTCACTCTCATTTTCACTGGAATTCACAGTGTGAGTGCCTTTGCTTTGAATTTTGTGATTTCTATTTCGGTGCTTTGCATCTGTCTAGCGTCATTGTTTTCTGTGTCTAATGTCATTGCTTTCTGCGTTCTCGTTTTGGCCATGTCTTTGGACTTCGATTTCTGTAAATTCTTCTCATTTGGTCCTTCGGTATTTTACTGCCGTTGTTTTTAAGATACGTGAGAACCGAACCGTCAGCTTAAAATGAAAAACTCAAGGACAATGGCAACTTCGGAAAAGAAAAAAACAAAGACATAACATGAGCACAGCGCTTAAACGACACAAACATATACAAAAATGAACAACACGGACCCCCCCCCCCACATATAAAATGTGTATTGCAGAAATGTTGACTATAGATTTACATATTTTAAAGAAAATCTGATGACCCATGAAGGGTTAAGTGACCTTTCGTTATTGAATTTACATGATGTTTTACATTTCTAATCTATTTGAGATAGCCGAGTATGAATTTAAAAAAAGTATTTGCTCACAAGGGAATATAATTTCTACTTTTGTCTGGTATGTTTGTTCCATTTAAAGATAGCTGCCTCCCGGAATATACTTTAACACTTGACCCTATTGGAAATCTTGTTTTATTTTTTATTATTGTTGATTCTGAATAAAGTTTTATGGATCAAACTAATATTGAAAAAGTAGAAATTTTGTAAAGTTCACCACGAAAGAATTTACAATAAAAAGGATTTCATTGATGAAATCTGTAACATAAAGTAAATAGCAATGGGCCAAACGTTTCTAGCCTAGGCTCTGTGTCAAAGCCTCAAAAACTGCAAAAAAAACAAAAACAAAAACAAAAACAAAACAAAACAAAACAAAAACAAAAACTAAGACTCAATATCGTTAAGCACGGCGTTGTAATTCTTTTTAACGGTTTTTACAAGATGATATGTTAACGAAGTTTTGGGGCACTGATTTGTTTTTACTCGTATTTCTCCCGCCAAAGAAATTGTCCGCCCATTTCCTCAGACACTAATGATTTATTTTTAACCAGACTTCACAGGAAGATGGAACCATATTCCAAAAGATGCCCTTAGGTCTTGGAATTTAAAAAAAAGGCAACAGTTTTGGGGCACTTATTGTTTTTACTCGCATTTCTCCAGCCTAAGAAATTGTCCGCCCATTTTCTCAGAAACTTCAAAGGAAGATGGAACCCTATTCCAAAACGTGCAATCAGGTCATGGAATTTTCAAAAAAGGCAACAGTCTCCATTGAAACAGATAAAAGGCGGTGAAAATGAAATTGATCAGAATCGTATGAAACTTTACAGAGAGGTTTACTAAAATAATGGGAAATGGTTTTTGGCCTCCAAAAACTCAAAGTGGCAACTGTTGCCATTGAAATGTGACAATGGCAGTGTTCCCGGAGTTAGACGGAGGTATCTGGGGTTTGTCCTGCAAGTTTTTTTTTTCGAAGATGCAAAATGTCACATTCTGAAATCATGTCAGGTGGCCATTGCAAGGAATATATTACAACAATTTTGTCAGGAAGAGAAAAGAAAAAATTGCTTTTATATCTGTGAAAATTGTGTTTTGATTAATAGATATTTATCAAAAATGACCCATTCAGTGTATGAAAGAATATACGAAACAACCCCGAGTACTTCTGTTGTGGACTACTTTTGATTATAGCTTTCCATTTTATTTGACTCTAGTGTTACTGATGAGAGGTTACTCATTGAAACACGTGTACAGCATAACGAAATTTATTGTCTTTTATGAGACTTGGTTATTTTTTTGTACTCTGTTCGTTTTTTTCTAATCAAAAACCGATCGTTTTCCTGTATGAAATATATTTTTTCTCGAAAATCTAAAAAGCATGACCTTTGGGGTTTGAAAGCGTGACTCTCACGCCCAAAGTGTAAGATTTGGTATGTCTAATTTTAGTAATTCTATTGCTGAGCTAGTGTAGACATTCTAGATCAATTTGACCTAGGTCTCTTTTTTTATATTCGGGTTCTCGCTATTTCATTGATAATTAACATTTCATCAATTTGAAATCAAAATCCTCAAATTTCTATTTACAGCAAATGAGAATTACGCACAACAAATGAAATTCCGGTGTCAGTACAGTACAATCCAATTTCGCATAATGGCAACATTAGTACATTGGTACAGAGTAAAAATTCAGAGTTCTGCCATAACAAGATGAACTTTTAATAAAAAACAACTGGAAAGTATTGAAAGAATAATACAACCCCTCCGAATAAAAATAACATCCGAAGGAAAAATCTTTTTTTCTAGAACTTGCTTACTCAGCTGGAACTACCGAAGGAGTGTGACTGGTGAAGAAATCAACTGTCGTTTGAAATTTTAGTGGACACGTCCCTTTAGAATTGTATCCTATGAGTTACCATGTTGATAGCTCTAATTTATCGAGTTGTCCCAATTAAATAGATCTCATATTTTCACTCAGTGAAATAAACAATTTATTTTCACTCAAGGAAAATATGTCACAATATTATCGTCAATATAAACACCTGGTGCATTGATATTAAAGAGATAATCCCAAGAACATTGCGTTTATAGATTTGAAAATCTATACAATAATAAGTATAACTAACCAACCTTGATGAATATCAATAATAATGTCACTTGAGTCGAACAAAGCAATAAATTAAATTCGTTTTGGAACAAGTTCCAAAACTCGTGTAATCCTGCGATCTTCGGCATTCGTGACATTGTGAATATTGATTTTCATCACGGTCGATTAGTTATATCATAATTGCTACGGTCAAGCGATTTTTAAAGAGACGAAAATATACAACCTAAGCCGACGCGTTACGTTCAAAAAGACTGCCCGGGGAAAAGGGACAAGAAATGTCAATTGATTAACGAAGTTAAGAATATGAAAAAGTGCTCTCGACCAATGAAATACAAGAAATCAATTTCTCTTATGTATGAAGAGCTCCCTGTTTTCATGTTCTTACTAAAAACTAAATACCGAGGTTACTGTGAATTTAATTTCTGCATATGTGCATTTCGACAACTGATGTCTCTTCAGTGCAGATAAAATCTAAACGTTTGGAAGACCATAAATCAAAGATATGTAAAAACTGAAAGAGAACAAAGAACCAATATGATCTAAATGTAAAGCCAAAATCAAGGATTATCCATTGTATGTCTTCATGCATCACACAATGCACTAATTACAACACCTGGCCAATGCCTAGAGGCAAAACTTAACACAATACACCACATGTATAGCCTTCTAACTAATAAACAATTCATACTTTTGCTATTATCCATTCAAATATATTTTCAAATAGGGAACATTTGCCAAGAAAACTTATTTAAGCATTTCGTTTTCATAATGTTGAAAATAAAAATGCATGATATTATCCCAGCTTCATAATCTCTTGAAATCTAAAATATTTCCGATATAACTAGTCTCCAAATATGTTGAAACAATGTAGCTCAGAATCGCAACTGCGTATCACCACCATCCGAATAATATAAATCAAGTAATCCATCCGCACAAAAATTCTATTTCTATCTATTTTATTTGGCATTCAACTGTTTTGCAACATATACTTTTAAAATCCATGCATGCATGCGCACACCTAAACTTGATATGACTAGGACAGGTGTTCACATAATGTCAATAGATCTAATTAAGTTATGCTTGGTTGAACAGGCTTGATTCTTATAATCAAGTACTAATTAATTATTTATAAGAACATGATAATCCCCTCCTTCGCGATTAAGTACTCACAAACTCGTACTTAATCGTGAAGAAGGGGATTATCATGATCTTACATATACATGTAGGATGCTTGATTGACGGCACTTCCATGAGATTTTGCATTTGATTGGCTGCATAAAAATAAGACTATCCAATGAAATGTAAAATATTCTCAGTTCAAAGTGTTCAACGAATTTCTCTACATTTACTCCTGTCAATCAATAATCAACAACGTTTCTTTGTTCGCCGTCAGTCTTTCATGACATCGGCTTGGGGTGTAACATTAAATCTCTTTCAAATAAAACTTTTGCCACTTGCCTGATCGTTGCAATAATTAACTTCGAAAGCTGCAAGTCAGGTGAGCGATTTTTCACTTCTTCCAGCCACTGAATCATGTATATTAAATAATGATTGTCCTGCTAGACATTCAAACAATCTGCTTTGCTTTCTTTAGGGTACATGTTCTACACAAGAATTTTGAAATTGAAATATTCTAGAGGTCGATCTTCTAACAGATGTTATTTGGTTCTTAGGACATTTTTCGTTGAATGTCATGCATGCTGCACAGGAAGTTACACCACTGTCGAAAATCACATGCAGTCATGATAGCTATAGGATATCTGTAAAGATACAGTCATGATAGCTTTAGGATATCTGTAAAGACTTTAAAAGAAGGCACGATCACAAAGCTCATTTAGAAATCATTTGGCATTTGGAATCTTTCAAGGTAAGTGGTTCTATGTGTAGACATGTTTTTACGAGTAGTACGTTTCATTACCAACAAATCAAATAACCAAATATCAAAATACAGAAGTTATAGAAAATTTACTCTCTGCATATGGCCATTTCGACAACTTATGTTTCATCAGTGCATATAAAATCTAAACATATGCAGAAAATAAATTCACAGTAACTTCGGTATTTAGTTATTCGGAAGACCAAATATACAAAACTAAAACCTTCTGTTTTGAAATTTATATGAACTATTTCAGTGAAAACTATAAATTTTCAAAAATGTTGAACAATACACAGATCAGACCGGATTATGAAATATCTTGTGAAAAATATGTTAAATAATATCTACTCTAGCCATAGCTGCATTCCTAGCCAGCTTGTTCCTCGGTTCAAATTTCTTACTTTATTTTTTATTTCACAGTAAATAAGAGTATTATCTGGTATCGGGACAACTAATGAAAAAAATATTTTTTCGAAAAACTGCAAATACTGTGCATAAATATTATTTTGTTAACTCTGAAGATATTTAATATGGATACGATTTTTGAGGGTTTCCTCATTTTAGATATTTCATTTCAATGTGGACATTGATTTTTTAAATTTTAGATCTGTAGATGGCAAAAGATGAAAACTTTTGCCAAATTTTGAACTGAAATATAGCTGATTTTTAAATGTATTTTAAATAACTAAATACCGAAGTTACAGTAAATCTAGTTTCTGCATCTGCAGATCAGATCAAAATATATTGAAAATCTTCTACCAAAAGATGTGTAAAAACTGACAAAAACCAAATATATATAGGATCTAAATGGAAAACTGAAATCCGCCAAGGACAGAGCTTTTCGTGAGGGGATACATCTTAGTTTTAAACAAAAATCAACAAAAAACAAGATGTGTCTGTGAAACCCCAGCACCAATTTTATTAGTGCAATAAATTTGAAAATTGAATCTTAATATTTTGGTTAGATCTATCTTTCTTTACATACAAACAATTATGAAAATGGATTTTCTTAAATTTTGGCCTCTGTGGCCTTGATCTTTTACCTGACCAGATTTTTTTCTTGCATATTAATGTTCCTCTTGATTAGATCTATACAATTGCCAAGTATGATAAGTCTATCCTTAATAGTTCAAAGGTAATAGTCAAAGTTTCACAGGACAAAAACAATGTACCCCCAATCCTCGATCTTGGGGCATAAAAATAGATATTATAAAGACTTGTAGCATTTTGTATTCGGTATTTAAAATTATTTCACATATAACGTTTGACACTAATAAATCAGACGCGTATTAAGTAAAATTTCTATTTGATTTCAATGATTTAGAAGTCATATTGAACATATTTACAATTTTTGTATTTTGAAATTGTCTTATGGCTTTACCGTAACCGTTACAACGGTAGCGTTGCTAATTTTGTAGAAAAATCTCAATCTTTAGTCAATATGAACTTTCTAACATTTTCTGTTTTAATGAACATTTTTATCATGATAAGGAGGGGAAAAGACCAAAAAAACAAGTCGCGGGACTGTATAATTTTGATATAATTGCTTGGAATGCAAGGGAAATTCCAAGACTTATCCCGACGTTCAGGATATATTTGTTTAATAACACCGAATGTCTCTATCATCAAAATTCACAGATAACTCAGGGCCAAATACATTGACAAGCGTCTCAGTGAAGTTGTATTTGCAGAAAAAAAACACACACACACACAAACAACCCCCCCAAAATAAAACAAACAAAAAAACAAAACAAGAAAACCCAAAAAACAAACACGGCTATTTTCAATCAGAATGCAACTTACATAAGGTGAAATTACGGGCATAGAGCATATGCCTTCAGGCTGTAAAGTTTCATGGTTTATATTTGCGTGTTAAAAAAGGAAAAACAAGAGGAAACGCAAAGAAAATGAACGAAAATAAAAAAAAATGACAACTTAAACATATCTGTCGTATTCTCGATTTAGATGTGTTACGACACGGTGAGCTATCATATGACCCTAGTAGGCTTTTTTCTAGATCTCCATTTTGTGATCAGCATACATTTTATATCCTTAAAATCATCAGCTAAATTACATTATTTAATTTGTAATATAGTTTGATGTATCGCCAAACTAATACCGAGAAAACAGGCAAAAAGCCAAAAATTTTCATTCAATAACAGAATTTACACTGCATGAAATCATGCATTCACATTAATCTGAGAGGGTATGCAAATAAATGGCAAATGTAACCAGTTTTCTGCAAAATATATTTGTATATGTATCAAATTAATGGCAAAGACACCTTTGCTTTATAGTTATTTGCCAAAAAAGTAAAACTTCCAAATATTTCAATATTGCGTAAAGGTATGTAAAGATTTTCTTTAAATTTGGTCAATGTTTACTACATTATATAAACGTAAATAAAAATAAAAATTTGCGAAAACGATTTATTAAGGAAAAGAAGTTATGAGAGACTGTGGTTTACAAAATATTTATCACATATTCAAATGCATGCAAATATTAGCAAAGTTTTGTGTTCTTTTCAATACATTTTCAAAGGTTAGACAAAGATATCTATATTTATTTCCAAATATTTCAATATCTCACAAAGATATGTAAAGATGTCCTATTACTTTAAACATATTTTGTTATATGAAGCAAATATAAATAAAAATCAAAATTTGTGAAAAAGATGTGTTAGATGTCAAAGGTTTGAGAGACTGTGGTTTTCAAAATATTTACTATATATCGAGATGCACGTAAATTTGAGCAATATTTTGTCTCTTATTTAATTGTACTGAAGCGCAAGCGAATTTTAACAATCAATAATTTGTCTTTTATTTACATATTCAAATTTAAGACAAAGATATATCAATTTTGATTTCCAAATATTTTAATATCGCGTTAAGTTTAAAGATAAATATATATATATACATGTAAGTCAAAATATTGGAAAATAATGTACTGGTCGTAGAAGACCTGACAGCCCATGGTTTATTTTATTTTTTCTCTTTTTTGTGTGTGTATTTAAATGCAGACATTTTTATATTCTGTAACTATTTTGAAATCAAAACTATAAAAAAGATAGATAAAGAAAAAAAAAAATATGAAAAAAAATCTATAAATATTTTTGTCTTGATATCGATCTTTTTGTCTAATATGCTTTATTTACCATGTTCATCGATTCATTTTACAAAATCGTCAAACATTCAATTTCTCACTTGGGTTGCTTTTAAATGTAAGACATTCCATTGAAAAAATATTGTAAAGAAAATGTTGTCGGACATTAAAGTTATTGCCAACAACCTTCAATCGTAAGAGTTCATCTGGTATCTGGTATTTCTACTTTTGAACATGAGAGATCGCTGTCTTCTTGATTACATGTTTGTATTTTTAATTTCTTTCTATCCCGAACTTTTGTTTAATCTCAATCAAGATATGTTTTAGACCTTAAATAATTATATTTATCTAATTGCAAAACATAAACCCATTCTGAGGGTTATAGCAATACAAGATACATACATAACAAACATAATTCATTACAGATTTAGCATAGTATAATATTGATACAAAGACATCATCAGTCTCCCTTCCTTAGTTCTAATGACTGTTTTATATAAAAGACACTACTGCCTTCATATCATCTGGTGTTGATGGTTTAAAAACAATACTTAATTTTTTATTATTTGGTAAAGTAGAAAAGGATGTAAAAATATTATAATTTTGAAAATGATCAAATAGGTTCTTTCTTAACGTTATTATATTTACGAGTGAAAAAGAAATGATATTCATCTTCAAAAGTCTTACATAATTTACATAACCCTTGATCTCTTAGACTTTTAACATATCTGTCCTTTTCGATTAAAAGATCATGGTTACCCGCTCTAACTTTCGTAATTAGTTTTCTTGTTTCTTTATTTGGATAAGTTATTCGATCAATGCGAATATCTACAAACTAACCAACTATAACAATTATCACTTTAAGAACTATTTTGCCTTTTATTCTTTCGTTATTTTTTGTTTTACTATTACCATCTTTAGAAAACAGTTTCCATGTAAGATTTCAGGAGAAACACATTTTGCACATTTTCTCATTAATCAGGAATTTATCAGAATCGACAGACCAGACATTGCTAAATGAAATTGAGGCTCAAATTGAAAGGCTTGACACATGTTCAAATATCATTTCAGATTTAAGTTACTATAATGTATTTGTTGTTAATATAAACAAATTAAAATTGCAATTAATCTTCCATGTCTGTTTTTCTATTATACCGTGAAGCTAGTGACTGTGAACAAACAACCTGTTTATGCATTGTTGAGCCTCTATACGAGTTTACGAAAATATTATAAGAAGTAGCATTTTATTTTTGTCCAATCAATGAAAATAAGACGTAAAATACCTTTAAGTTATAGTAAATCAAAGGTATTCGAGAATAGTATTTTACAAAAATGATCAACAAAGGGGAAGCGATATTTAATAAAAAAAATAAACACTGTTCGCGTTCAGCAACATACCCGGAGATAAATTAGTGTGCAGTAATATACCCGGGGGTGTACAATAGATCATACTGAGGTGTAAAAATTATCACTTGATTATCAACAAAGAATTACATATGTTATTGCTTAATACCCGGAAACTATTCCTTGAGGAGGAATCATAAGCTACATCTGGCATTCCCGTCAAGGTTGTTGAATTTGGACTCGTTCACGATAGCTCCGGGGTAACTCTCTAGTAAAATTTTCGGGGACGTGCGGCTTGTGATCCAAAATTAGTACCCAAATTAATACTAAAATATCGAAATCCATTACCCGAATAATACTGTCATAATGTAACCATCCATAAAAAAAATTAAAGTAAAGCATGAATTTGGCGCATTTTAGATCAGAAATAGGAAATAATAAAATCTAGCTCATTAAAATTGTATATTAATAATAAAATTCAGAAATTTAATTTCATATATTTCTTATAATTTTGAAACAAACTGAAAAAAAACAGCCCAAGTTGATACAGGATGAAACGAAAATAGACCTAAATATTTATGAAAAGGGCAAATATGAGTATCAAATAAATACTAGAATTTGCAAACAAAGCACCCGTTGATGCACGTCCCCGTATACCAATATATATGAAGTTGCCGGCCATCTGTATATATATTGCTCAGCCAAATCTCCCTATTGCAATTGCAAAGTTTTCTGATAATCAACTCGATTAATGCCCTGTGATCGTTTATATGTTGAATTGTCTATTGGTCAATTTGTCGGGCAAGGATGACAGTGTTTGTAAGAGAAATTTTCCCGATATATTATGCTTGTTGACTACTCCGCATCCATTACAAGGGGGATACATGGGTGTGGCGTTGTTCAGCTTCCACTCAAACCAGTGGTAGGGACCTTCTTGGAACTTACTATTAGGTAGGAGTGTCATGGTAACTTCAAGATGAAGAACAACTTTAAAAGCGTTAATCTTACCATGTATTTATAGGGATTTTGTCCCATGTACAATTACTCCATATACTTTTATTTGTTCATAACATCTTTTTCTTAAGGACCAGATTTGTCTTTGGTAGAAAATGCCAGTCTGGCATATGACTTTCGTCCTTGACCTCAATTTCACTGACGGTCCATGGCCAGGGGCCACTTTAAGTTTCTCTGACTAAGTTCGTGTCTCAATAACTGTAATTGGTAGGTCAATAATATTAAGTATGATCTTTGGTAGTGCATACCAGTTTGGCTTATGACTTTTCTCTTGACCGCAAAGAATTTCACCGTCTAGTGTCCATGTTAAGTTTCTCCGATTAAGTCCATTTCTCAATAACTATAAGCGGTAGTTCGATAATATTTAATATATAAGTTTGTCTGGGGTAGTACATGGCAGTCTGCAACATGGCTTTTGTATTAGGTAAGTTTCTCAACAACTAAAACTGGTAGGTCAGTGATATTTAGTATGTTGCTTGGTCTTCGGTAGAACATGTTAGACTGGCAGTTGACTTTTGTTCTTGACATCATTTTCACGGTTAAGTGAGCATGTTAAGGTTATCAGTATCTTTTAGTAGTATGTCAATGATACAGTGTGTATTTTATTTGTGGTTTGGTTTGGGTATTACATAATGTCCTGCTATATGGCTTTAGTCGGTGACCTTAATTTCACAGTCTAGGGAGCATGTTCAGTTTTTCTGATAAGGACAGTTTTAGATTTCATTTTAATTTAGACGAAATTTAGACGGCTTAAAGTTCCGGTACCTCTAATCTTGATTACAGATACGAAAACAAAAATCTCAGTTTTTTCTTTAATTTTGATATTAACATATAGTTTCCAAAACGAGAACTAGTTGATTATGAAATTTCTCACATCGAGTTACATAAATTTTGGAAATGGTTGAAAGCGAGGCTTGCCGAGGCTTCCTTAGGCAAAAGCTGCAGATTTCATAATCTTAAACCTTTCAACAATCTTTAATAACTTTAAATATGGTAAGTAGAGTGTGAGCCCTTTAAATATGGTATAAAGTAGAGTGTCAGGAAACGGTGCGTCTTTTTACCGCCGAACACCACCGAACACCACCAAACACCGCCGAACACCTCAAAAACACCACCAAATACTTTATTTTTAACCACTGAACACCAACTAAGAAAAATATCTCGTATATTTACTAGAAATTCAAACCATGGGAAAAAAATGACAACAAAAATGCGAATGATATGGTGTTTTTACCCGACCGTCCATTATATTCAACAGACAGAACACCACCGAACACCTGAGAAATACCACAAAACACCAACTATAGAAAGCTATTTCATATTTGTGAAGGAATTCAATACATTATGAAAAAAATCACAGCAAATACGCAAATAATATATTTTTTACCAGAACTACCAATACACAATAGAAAGTGTATTGCAGTTGACATTCCTTTTTACACACTATTTACATTAACAAATTTACCGCTGGACCCTTGAAACTGTATGCATACCACCGAACACTCTAATTGAACTTTATATGACGCAAGCAAGTAATTAGATGTTTCTTGTCAGGTGAAACCTGTCGATCAGGTCGTCCAGTTTTTTTTACACTTATTAAAAGTTGTATTTGAATAAATAGTTGCTCTGAGCTTGTCACCTTTTCTTTGAACGCCAAATTTTGTGTTGTTACGGAAGAGTGTAGACAAATAACTGGCTTCTACCAAACCGCGGTATTTTTTGAGAAATGTATAAAACATTCCCATTTTTCCACTTACTTTCAAACTATAAGATAAAGTTGTATTAGAAATTAAACACTCAATGTTACATGTAATGTTTTACACGCGACATTCATACGATTAATTACCACCGAACACTTTAAATTAAACCACCGACCAGGTTGACATGTAAATTAAACAAACAAACATTAAATAAAATAACATAAATAATTACTCATATTAACAATAAAAATACACAACTTTTCCCATCTTAAATTGATATTTCTGAAATGACCTCAAATGGAGACGGTCGGATCCCTTGATACCATATAAGTTGTAGACTTGCTATAAAAATAAGAATTTCTACATAATTATTGATAGCAATATTTCATATTTTTCCAAATTTTTTGTTCGGTGTAACGTTTATATGTTCCGCTTTAAGGTGTTTTGTGGTGTTCCTGTCGGTTGAATGTTCAGGACAGTTGGCAACAGTCGTCATTTTGCAGAGTAATTTGTTGGTCTTTCTTTAAAATACTTTGAAATTCTGATATATTTGTATTATTTCTTCAACATTTAGTGTTCGGTGATTTAAGAAATCGTGTTTTTTAATGTTTTTGGGTGTTCGGCGGTGTTCGGTGGTGTTTGGCGGTGTTCGGCGGTAAAAAGACACACCCGTCAGGAAATGCCCTGACATGACAAGTATTATGAGCCATTTATACTTTGGAGACCACTTTTACTCATAAAAATGGAGTTCTCCTGGTTAATGTAAAAAGAAACAATGAATAATTATTGGCGTTGTGGCTACCAAGATTTATCATTTTCAAGTGATCAGATACCCTGCATTTTCAAACTTATAGCTATAGAACCACAGGGGCCGGTAACATACGATAGTGATAGACCGGGTCATGGGACCCGGTCTATCAATATCGTATGTTACCGGCCCCTGTGTATAGAACTTTGCTACACCTCTAGAGAAAAAAAACAACATATAAAAATACGGACATATATATAGAACTTTGCCAGTTTGTTACTAAAAATAGCACATAGGGGTCAGAAAACAATTAGTTTTTCCTTGAAAGTCTATTTTTCCTAGTGCTTGATAAGTGATATATATGTTCCAGACCATACGCGTATTTGGACCGTACGCGTACGGTCCGGACCGTATGCGTATACTCATATGGTCCGGCCGTACGCGTATGGTCGGACCATACGCGTACGGTCGGACCGTATGAGTATACGTGTACGGTCTGCTACGGGCTGGACCATTCGTGTATATCTAGACCGTATGAGTACAAAGAAAGTGACAGACATTACATTCGTTTTTCAAACAAAGAAGTAATTTACAGTCAAAAATTATAGTACTTACTACCACTGAAAACAGTATGAATCATTAGGTCTTGATAAAAATGATAAATTATTAACATAACTGAAATGAAATTATAGAAGCAGTGAAATAAAAAAAAATGTGTTCACATTTAATGTGATATATAAACTTTATTTTTACATTTTGAAGTTTTGTTCGTGGACAGTGATTTCCGCTGTTATATTTTTTCTTCTGTCCCTTTACGAATTTTTGGGTATTTATTGATTTTTTTCTCGGGATTTAATAAGTCAATTTGATAAAGGCATCTCCAAAACATAATTACAGTAAAGTAAAATTCTAATTTTTTTTCTTATATATTTTCTTTAAAATAACGATTTTTAAAACTCTTAATTGTTTCTGAACTTAATTCTTAACTCTGAGCTTAATTCATTTAACAATATGGATTGCGGTATATTAATTTATCGATATATTACCGAAGAACACACAAGACTTTGAAATAGCTAGACTGTACGCGTATGGTCCGACCGTATGGGTATTGCGAAAAAATACTCGTATGGTCCGGACCGTACGCGTATGGTCCAAATACGCGTATGGTCTGGAACATATGCACCTAGGATCAGTTGATATACTATCATAAAACTTTTGTATTGCTATTGGAGGCGTCTTCCCAAGTCAGGTGTCTATGTACGTGGACTTGGCAGGATGTTTGGGTGTGGTGTTCAAAAACTACAAACACGATCATGATGGTTTATTGTTCAGCCCTCTTTGAAGTCGAGTATACTTTTACGCCAGCTTAAGTTTTTAGATAATGATACATGTTTTTTGTTATATTAATGATGTTCATTTGTAATTATTGTGATTTATATAGAGACTACTTGTACATAAAATATAATAACTTATCTGGACTTAATTTTCATTTCAACCAAGTACCAACTCGGAGGATCTATATGATGAAAAAGTGAAAATGGCAATATGTCAGATTTACAACAATTGCACTTGAATTTGGACGACCTTGACTGAATGTGTGTAACACAGATCCTAGTCACGTTACCTCTATATAGGAACGCACATTTGACTCTGGAGAGTTGGCAATGTCTTACTGGCAAAAAATGTTTGTTTTCGAATTTGAAGGATCAGAAAATCAATTTTTTACATTAGTTATTTACACTTATACCCAGGTTAGATAATTCTTAATTTAAAAACTGCTACACCTTCAGAATCAAATGGTCGTCGCCTAACAATTGGTGTGACTAGGTCAAAACAGAATAATCCAGTCGTTATATTATACAATTATGGTCTCTTGTAGAGGTCGATATGAGTTTTAATAGACCTAAAAATTAATATTGACCGACGCCGGAGGCGGAGGTTAATATTAGGATTTTTAGGTCTATTTAAACTCATATCGACCGATACAAGAGACCATAATTGTTTTATTACATAATAATAACATGTATCATCTTACTTGGTAATTGTAAGGGTTTTGAACGATTTTTTTTCAGGATTACATATCTTGTGAAATTGTCATAGGTAGTTGTACATTTGTACTTACTTTTCGGTGTGCTTTCCGATCTCTCCATACAAAGATTCATGCATCAAGAAGCTATCAGTACATTATTTTAGGTTCCTGACATTTTTATTTGATTTATATATATGTACAAAAACAATATGCAATATGCACTGTACATGAAACGTGTAAAAAAATCAATCGATTCTGCAACATGTA
>MJUU01029588.1:138015-148945 GCA_002080025.1 Modiolus philippinarum | reverse complement strand
CCGCCCGCCCGCCCGACATTCACCATACTATAAGCCGGATTTGCACTCCGTGCAACCTGGCCAAAAATGCAAAAATTTTGAAAATTTAACGGAAAAAGGGCTATAACTCCGAGATGGGTTTTCAGATTTTCTTCAAAATTGCAGGGCAGGTAGATCTTGCCATGCTGATCATTTTTATCGTGTGTCAGATTTTTTATATCTGTAACAGTTTTCGAGTTATTGGCCAAAAACTGCAATTTACCCCCATGTTCTATTTTTAGCGGCCATGTTGTTTGACCTACCGCCTAATCGAACACAATTTTGAGAAGCCATACTCTGGTGATGATTCAGGCCAAGTTTGGTTACATTTGGCCCAGTGGTTTCAGAGGAGAAGATTTTTGAAATTGTTGACAGACAGACGACGGACGCCGGATGCCGGACGCATAGTGATGGCAAAGGCTCACATGGCCTTTTAGGCCAGGTGAGCTAAAAAAATGATAGGTTATGGACCTTGTTTTCAAGATATTTCACATTTTAAAAAATGGCGGGAAAGTCTCTCTTGGACTTTTACTTGTGTACAACATGGAAACATTATTGGCCACTTTCATAAGGCCAAAAAAAAAATATGTGTGTTTCCGGTTACCCGACCGACCCTAACGTTTTTTTTCCATACTTCAAAATGTTCTTGTGTGACCTCGATCGTTTTAGCGGTAGTCTTCTGTTTTGTTGGAAGCAACACCACTCAGATGAGTCTTTTTCCACAACCGCTAGCATTATTCATCAGAAAATGCACGAAGAATCGTTAAAATCAACAGGATTCCCGACTCCTGTCGTCAAATCCGCCATTTTTACTCATCTGATTTACACTTCCTGTTTTAGCGGTATGACTAAACACCGGAAATACAGCAATGACAAACATACAATGCAACGGACGAAAAATACGAAGCAAAAAAAAAAAAAACAAAATTTTTTGCCGACCTACCGACCCTATTTTCAAATACCTTGTAACTGGAAACACACATATATTTTTTTTGGCCTAAGGAAGGAAAATCTACAATCATATGAAATTTGGCTAACTTGCCTTATATGAGCTACTGAAGCCTTTGATGACAAGAAAATTGGGTGTTATGGGGCAAATTATATAACATGGGAATAATGGATAAAAACCGAGAAATCCGAATGGCTTATACACATTTCAAAACCTCACCTGACTACATCCTTAAGTCTTTTTCTACTGGATTTTTATCTTTATCTCATTCTATACCATAGTTCTAGAAACTTAACATATAATATCACGTAAACAGATACACATATACTTACAGTTAGTAAAATTTCACTACACTTCAACTTTTATCTGTCAGAATAGTACTTCAACTCTTATCACACTGAAATAAGAGACAGACTTTATTATGGAACTGACAAACTCTCCAAATGCTTACTGGCAATGTGACATGATTTTTGTTAGAGTTCCACTGCTTTAGTTTTGTGGCATCCTTGTATATTTGTGGCATTTGTTTTAACTTTGTTATGTTTTCTTCGCTTATGTTGATTCTATTTTGCCATGTTTTTAGACCAGATTTCCAATTTTGTCTCCATTTATTTTACCTCTATTTTTACGTGTTTTTAGTCCAGATTTCCCCTTATGTCTTCACTTATGTTGCCTCTATTTTGCTATGTTTTTCAGTCCCTATTCCCCCTTTTGTCTCCACTTATGTTACCTCTATTTTGCCATGATTTTTGTGTCGCCTGCATTTACGCAGTGGCGACATATAGGATCACTATCTGTCGTCTTGCATCAGCGACGTCGTCGTCCGCATCCGCATCATTGTCAGCGTCACAAAAATTTGTGTCACATTTTTCTCAGGAACTATGTATCGGAGCCTATTGCAATGTGGTATGGAGTGTGATTATGGGGACCTATACCGTGTAACAGAATTTCGGATCTCTCCCATGCCCGCTTCCTGTTTGACGGAACTTAGAAAACTTTTTGCATCTTGAAAATTTCTGTCACCTTTTTCTCTGGAACCATGTATCTGAGCCTTCTGCAATTTGGCATGCAGTATTAGTATAGGAACCTATACCGTGTAATAGAGTCTGAGATCTCTCGCATGCCCACTTCCTGTTTGACGGAACTTTGGATATTTTTTGACGATCAGATTCACAAAAAATTTCTGTCACATTTTTCTCAGGAACCATGTATCCAAGCCCTCTGCAATTTGGCATAGAGTATCAGTATGGAGACCTGTACCGTGTGGTAGAGTTTCGGATCTCTTGCATGCCCACAGAACATAGAATATTTTTTGCCAATTAGAGTCAAAAAATTTCTGTCACATTTTTCTCAGGAACTATGTACCCAAACCTTCTGTAATTCAATATGTAGTATCAGTATGGAGACATTTACAGTGTAATAGAGTTTGGGATCTCTCACATACCTACTTCCTGTTTGACAGAACTTGTAATATTATTTGTTATTACGCAGGCGACACATGTCTTCCTAGAAGACTTACTACTAAGTTTATTCCAAATTTTCCTCTTTGTCTCCTCTTATGTTTTTTGACATGCTATTTTATTAAAGATTTCCCCCTTTGTCTCCACTTATGTTGATTATATTTTGCCATGTTTTGAGTCAAGATTTCCCCTTTTGTCTCCACTTCTGTTGCCTCTATTTTGCCAGGTTTTAAGTCCAGATTTCCCCTATTGTTACCACTTATGTTGCCTCTATTTTGCAATGTATTTTTAGTCCAGATTTCCCCTTTTGTCTCCACTTATGTTACCTCAATTTTACCCTGTTATTAGGCCAGATTTCCCCTTTGTCTCCACTTACGTTACCTCTATTTTGCCATGTTTTTCAGTCCCTATTCCCCCTTTTGTCTCCAATGTTACTTCTTTTTTACCATGTTTTTAGTCCAGATTTCAACTTTTGTCTCCAATTTATGTTTATCTCTATTTTGCCATGCTTTTTATTCCAAATTTTCCTCTTTGTCTCCACTTATGTTTTTTGACATGCTTTTTTATTCCAGATTTCCCCTTTTGTCCCCACTTATGTAACTTCTATTTTTCCATGTTTTTTAGTCCCAATTTCCCCTTCTTTTTTGCATTGGTATTCATCATGTTCATTTGATGATGTAAAAAGAAAAGGATGTTGAAAGGAAATGAATCAAGCCAAGATAACTTGTGTGTTGCCTATTGGTTTCAGGAAGGAAAGGGTTTAGGATTCAGGTCCTGTTTGATTACATGTTAATGTGGCCTGTAGATTTCGTAGGAAAACATATTTGACCAGAATTCTTCTGGATCATAAATGGTGCATGTTTTGGAGCAGAGAACTCTTAAATGGACATACATAAGTATCAGTAATTAACAATTACAAATATTGCATCATAATGCCTATGGTCACAGTAAACTAATTTTGAACAGAAACTTATCTACCATCCAAGATGCAAGCATATGTCACAATATCACCCTACATATACATGTACAGTAAATGAAATTAATTCATATGAATTAAGTAAAAAAAAAAAATGCAGGTTATGGTGACTTGCTGATTCCTAGATGCTGACATCCCATCAGATACATGTACATGCATATGCAAAGTAATTATCTGCCATGTACAGTAATTTACAGGAACTCATATGTAATCTTGAATTGTAAGTCGACTAAATAGATATATAAAGCAGAAAATGTTGGTCAATTTTTGCTTGGGTGTTGACCAACCATCCCGAGGCCGAATGCATTCTGGGATTGGTATGTACATTTATGAACAGTAATTGGTCTCATGACCCTACAATATTCAGTAACTTAAACATGTTAGATATTAACTTGGACATAAATTTGAATATAAGGGGAAAATACGGTCAAAGTGATCAGCATATCAACCCAAGACGCACTTGTATGCAAAGTTTGATAACCCTACCCTGTATATGTACAATGTAACGGTTTATAGTATCCACCATGAAATAAGTTTCAAAGGAACATATTTCATAGCTAACCTGGTGAAATAATCTCCAGACAGAATAAATCCCATAGATATATCAATAACATTTGTTCCAGTTGGAACTTATTTCACAGGATACTATTTTGGCTTACACATATAACCTATATGCAAGTGCTGAATGTAGATACGGATGCAAAAGGTACTACAAAAAATTAGTCCTAAACCCAACTTCAATAATGCAATCTAAAATTGTGTACACTGTTCATTTGATGACAAGACAAACATGTCCATCTGTACTGACAACAAATTACTTATACATCTGTATACTTACAAAAAATACCAACAATCTTTTAACTTTAATAACTTCTAATCACTGTTACACTAATGTCATCATGCTGCAAAAAAAAAATATCATATAATAAAAACCTACCTACATATAAACAAAAGAAAGGTCTTGAAAGAACTCACATACAGCACAGCGATACAAAGATTTTCACTGAACACCTTAAATCCAAACATAGGTAATCAACGATTGCAAAGTTTGCCTCATTAATATCAAATGGCACATAATCAGTATAAAAAAGTTAGATCTGTCAGCAAGACCTGAATAATAGCCTTAACTTGGTGTATACTAGGTCAAATATGTGTCAAAGTGACCTAATTTTGTCTGGATGTTGACCTACCATCCTTGTGCAAGGTACATGTAAGATGATCCTATAATATACAGTTGCTGAAATCTAAACTCCGACATAAACTTGAACATCCAGCAATAATGTTAATGCTCGATACTCAAATACAGTTTCTATTTTCAAGTCTTAGTCCCTGTTACCATCAATGTCATATATTCAAGATGAATATCACTTCTTCTCAGTATGCTCTCATTATATCACAGAGAAATATGTATACTCAGAAATTAAATAAACATTCATACACAATGTCAAATTCTAATATCACTATTAAAGATATGTCTTTTATATTCAATAATAACTCTATTGATATCCTAAAACTAACTGCCAAATTTATAAATTTATGAATGTTTCAAGCTAAGGAAAAGCTACAACTGTAAAGCCTGCTTGACATATTTCAATTCAAAATTGGAATTCTCTGAAACTATTTTTTTTATTATTACTACTATTTCATTTACTGACACCCCACTGTCATGCCATCATGGTCAACATTTTCTTATATTTTTTATGTTTTAATTAATTGTAATGCCATAACCATTTAATATAAATGTGTTTGAGCAATAAAATATCAGTATTATTACAAATGACGGTTTTTAAAATTAGAGAATTTGCTGTATAATACTAGAACTAGAGATTGTGTCTGTAAGACACGGATGCCCCGCCAATAAATTTATCGCAAAAGATAACCTAAGTCAATTGGGCATAAAATAAATCCCCTGTTAGTGATGGAATATTGTGTGTAATTGCTTAGAAGTGGACCTAAACCCAAAAATTTAACAGTCATTCAAGCATAAAATGTAGGTCATGAATACCCAATGCTTCGTGAAACAGGTAGTTCTCCTATAGATGATTGTTAAAGTGAAATATCATGATGCCACAATACTGAGTCATTGAGAAACAGTCTTAAATGCAAAAGTTAACCAAAGTCACTGAAGCGTAAAATATAGGTCAAAGCCACCTAATTGTCAGTGATTTGTGTAGTACTCATCAAGACAATTAATTTGATGAAACATCATTGTCTTATCCTCTAGTTTAAATGGACCTTAACACAAAACTTAACCAAAAGTCACTGAAGCGTAAAATATAGGTCAAAGCCACCTAATTGTCAGTGATTTGTGTAGTACTCATCAAGACAATTAATTTGATTAAACATCATTGTCTTATAATGTGTAGTACATTGTAGTTGAGGAATGGACCTTAACGCAAAACTTAACCAAAGTCACTGAAGCGTAAAATGTAGGTCAAAGCCACCTAATTGTCAAAGATTTGGGTAGTACTCGTCAAGGCAGTTAATTTGTTGAAACATCATTGTCCTATAATGTGTAGTTGTTGAGAAATGGACTAACATGTAAAACTTAATTAGAGTCACTCAACCATGAAATGTAGGTCAAAGAGTCAAACTGCCTAGTGAACTCTGTAGTACTATCAAGGATCTACCTACTGGACTACTATAATTGTTCTATACCTTACAGTTTCCGAGAAATGTACCTTAACACAAAACTTAACCGGACGTACGGACGGAAGGACGGACAAGGGTAACACTATATGCCCCTTCCACATTCGTGGCGGGGCATAAAAATTGAGATGAGGAAAAAAAAGCTTTTTAGTCAATCTAAATTTCAAAGGAAGTCTTTAAACACTCGATCATGTAGATATTTTTGTTAACTTTTATCAGAATCTGGAGCACTATCGATCTATTTTCGACTATAATTGATCATTCAGACAACTTTAGTTTTGAGAGAGTGAAAGGAGTAAAGTAATTCCTACAAGTAACTTTACAATTTAACAAGAAACGAATAGAATTCCTGGGTCCCCCTGCCGGTCAAGCAGTATACTAGTATACTTTATATGAAATTGCAATATTAGCATAAAACCTTTGGTATAAATTTTATGAACAACTAAAAACTTGTAGCCACCGAGAGTGCTTACAAGGTCAATTTTTGGATTATATGAGTCTAGCATCGGTGAAAAGGCAAGATCAAGAAATCTCAGACACCCAAGGGTAAGATTTCAATATTTCTTTGACAAGGCTTGCCGAGTCAGAGAACCATTGAAATCTTACCCGAGGGTGTCTGAGATTTCTAAATCTTGCATTTCCAACGGTGCTTGATTCATTTTCTCACTTTTGTCCATAAAAACGTCTTTTGGCGCCGTCATGTTGTCCTGACCATCCGTCTTTACTAGCAACTCACCATGACGTAAATGACGTCATAGTATGCATGAGGCTGTCTCACATGGGGTGGTGTGAGACAGAAAAATCTCACACCGCTAAAAATAGGAACTGACCTGTCTCAAAAGTGAGAAAAAACGGAGTCATTATTGTGGTCGAAGTCCCATAACTCCAACAAAAGTATCAAACAAGGCTGATTTTCAAACTTGACCAAGGTATTAGTGGTATAAACATTTGATGTAAATTTCGTGAAAATCTGTCAAAATTTGAAGCCATCAGAGTGCTTACAAGGTCCATTTTTTCATATAACTGAGTCATTACTGTAGTCATAGTCCCATAACTCCGACAAAAAGTATCGACCAAGGCTGATTTTCTATCTTGACAAAGGTATTAGTGGTATAAACATTTGGTACCAATTTCATGAAAATCCGTCAAAATTTTTAGGCATGAGAGCCCTTACAAAAAAGTGTGACAGACAGACGCACAGCATTTGTGTCCTGGCCGTGACAAAAAGGTATCTGGCCTGCATCTGGTTTGCTAAAACCAAATTTCAAACAAGTCAGGCCTCACAATAAGTTTGAAAACCTATGATTTTACTGATTTTAAAGGTTCAATAAACAAATTGAATTTAGGTTAGATGTAGTTGCAAATGAATGGTAAAATTATCCAGAATCCTACTGAATACAGTATGTGAGGTACAGTATGAACTAAGATGTATATGCAAGTCAATCAAGGGGAAAATACAATACAATAAAAATTTACAAGACAAAACGTCCAAAACAATATCAATACAAATAAAATTACAAAAAATTATGCCTCATCTTTGAGAAGCTATAGAAAAATTAGCTTTCACTGCAGACAGCTAGGTAACAATTAAACTGTCTTCAGCAGAAAGAGTCATAGACTCTGGCAATATCACTGCTGTTAGGTTAAAGGTCACCTTTTTAGTTCAATGTTAAATCTATGGGAATTTGTGTTAAATCAGCTTGTTAGTTTAATTTATACCAAAAATTTATATATAGTAACAACTGACATCATTTCTTCCTAAATATCCAGTAACTAACTCTAGCAGGGATACTTAAGCTGTATGCAAAGTAATTTGTTACACAGCAGTTGTGCAATAAAGTTATTTATCTGTTGTTAAAAAAAAAACAATTGACGTAATTTCACATGCAACGTTACCCATTTTTCATGCTTACATTGACATGATTAAAGGATTCAATGAATTTGCAGAAAAAAATCTTGTAAACATTTTGATAATTGGGCGTTTTCTACGACATAAGTGTGGTGTGTTCGAATGATTTGCTGTTTGGTATATTGTTTACCACGGACATCTCTTGCTGATGCTTTGTATGCATAAATTTAACAGTTATCTGCATACCAAGTTTGGTTAAGAACCAACAAGCAGTTAGTAGTAAAATGGTTAAGGTTTGGGACCCCCACGTTTTACAATGAACCAAAAATCAACACAAATGTTCAGGTAAAACAGAGATACGATTCGAAATATCGCTTTCATGATATTGTCCTATTGATCATGTGAGACTAATAATCCATTTACCTAAAAAAAAACTAATATAATGAAATTGGGACAATTTTATACATAGACTCTAGAAATGGCAAGGTCACAGTTAAAATTTGGTTGAAATGAATATGAATACCAAAATGGAGGGGGCGAAGTGGGTCTCATCCCGATTTCCCTTCATCAAAATGTGCAAATCCCGAAAATCCCTGACATTTTTTGCGAAAAGTCCAGATCCCGGAAGATTGTATATAAGAAACCAATTTTTGCCAATCCCGTTAAATATTACCATAAAATCCTAATTTCCCAGGTCTAACGTGTCCCGATGGCATTTTCATCCCAAATAGACGAGTTTCCAATTTCATTTTATGAATGAATTACCCCGATTGACCTGGGGTCAATCGGAGTAAATTGCGTCACATAACATTGTGACATCCAAAAATCTATATTGTGACGTCAAAATTTTCCAGGAAAATTCACCAATTGGAAACTCGTCTATTCCTGGCCTTAAAAAAGGAGCCATCCCGATTTCCTTAAGTTAAAAAAGGCAAATCCCAGCATCCCAAAAATGGTCTCGCCCTCCCCATCAAGACATCAAGACATACAACTGTAATGAAACCGATACAATGAAAAACTCACGTGGAAAAACTAAAATACATCCCCCCCCCCAAATTTCTCCTTGAAAATATATAAAATGGCAAATCAGATAAGTAGACAGTCAAACTTCTTTGTAGATTTACGATCCTTTAATATAATTTTTAAAGCTTTCAGTGATAAAGGGTGGGAACTGTATTAAATACTTGGCACACGTGGTTTGGGTATCCCTCCCCCTTTTATTTGGGTGATAGATACAGTAGATCCGAGATGTAAACAACCACCATTTTACACTGCATCTTGTATCTTTGCTTTTATTTACCATTCGATATGAATTTCATTTTACATCAATCAATTCCATTGCATAAACTGTAAATGATCATACTGCAATACAAACAAAATTACCGCCAAACTCATGTCAGGCCAGCCATTGATTGATCGCCATGTTTTATTTTTTATACCAACCCACAATTTTATAATTGGGATTAGGAAGAAGGCACTCCGCGATGGTAATAAACACCTGGGCGCCCGCAAAGATATTTGTATTAAATTGACCAATAATAAAAGGTCGAGTTCAAATGCCACACTAAATCTCGCGATTTTCAATCAGTGTTTACCTGCATCAGTCCATGGTGCAACACTCATGTCTCTCTTTGTGACGTATTGAATGACATCACACAAAGGGGAGTAACTCTAAGTATTAACAGGTGCGCGAATTTCAATTCTATTACTTTTTTAAATTTATTGAAACAATGGCAGAAGGGAATATATTAGTGTTGTAAAAAATATTCCTTTTGAACAAGAATTTCATTTTCAGAAAAACACGAAATACGAAATATTTATTTATATCAACACATTTTCAATAAATGGTTATAACACAACTAACAACAACATAAAAATACGAATAGGGGACATCTCGGCCCGCGGACAAGTCGGACCAGGACCACTCGGACCGTCATGAAGACAACTCGGAACGTAAAATTATCAAAGTTGGCTCGACTAAAAGGACAACTCGGACCGTGTATGTATTGTAGTGTATTTAATTATCTAATTATTTAGTTAAGGAAAATTGATTAGAAAATAAGATCATTATTGGGAATGAAAAGCAAAGGATTGGTATTAAAAATAACACAAGCTCGTTATTCGATATTCATCGGTTCATCAAAAGCAATAATTAATTAATTAAAATTATTTAATAAGACTTGTTTATAAAAAAAAACACAAGCTTGTTATGCGGAACTCATTGGTCCATCAAAAGGAATAATTAATTAATTAAAAAAACAAAAAGACTTGTTTATAAAAGAACACAAGCTCGTTTTTAGAAATTATTCGGCCCATCATAAAAGAGTAAATACAATTTATAATAATTTGGCTTGGCCTATAGCTACTTTCGAATACCTTATAAGTACCCCCAAACACACATCTACGGTCCAACAGTAGAGTGACTTTAGTGCTGTAATTTTTATGGACAACTACATGTGTACATTTATTTAGTGTTTGATTGTGATCATTATAATATTATCCACATGTGCGTACACTATTTAGTGCTTTTGTTGTGCTTTTAATAAAGTTCGAAAAATTGATTGTTTGGTACCAACCAAATAAATCTACCAGAGCGCAATTACCATAATACGGTAAGACGCCCACCAAACTGAATAATCGAATCGAATTAAATGAAGTTTGTTTTTGTTATCATAACTTAAGTAAGCAATNTTTTTTCTATCGATGTATAAATGGAACTCAGAATATCAACAAATACAACTTATTCATGTTAACCACTTGTCCCAAGAGTAGTTTCTTAATTTATTGGCCGAGATCAGATGTCTCATTTAAAACAGCATGGTGTCACACTTTTGGCTTCTTCTAGTGGTTTGAAGAGTATGAGTAGTCTTTCTCTCTTAGTAGACGGGACGACATGTCTTTTTTACACTGTGAATAAATTTCAGCAGAAAATATCTTTTTCTACCTCTGTACGTGTAATGCTAATCTCTTTATTGACGATCCGACTTGTCTTGATAATTAAAAAAAAAAAAAAAAAAAAAAAAAAAAAA
>MJUU01029588.1:127538-137953 GCA_002080025.1 Modiolus philippinarum | reverse complement strand
AAAAAAAACACTCCCAGATGTCTTCATTGATGGTCCAAGTAGTTTCTGTCTTGACGGGCCGACTTGTCCTGTTTGTCAAAATGAACGGTCCGAGTTGTCTCTTCGACGGTCCGAGTGGTCCTGGTCCGAGTTGTCCGCGGGCCGAGTTGTCCTGCACCCAAAAATACCAAGACATGAATGGTTCAAAACAATATGATTCAATAAATGACAATGTATGAATATACAATTGTAGAAACCTGGGCTGGCAGTGACTTTTATGTGTAATTAATAACAATTTGTAAGGTCAATGAAAAGGAGGGGTTTACTCTTGTTATTTTTATAGTTAAGTAACAGTGGCGGATTTAGGGGGGGTGGGCCCGGGCCCCCCCTTAGGTCGGAAAATATTTAAAATTCCTAGGGGTTTTAAAAAAAATTGGGTTCCGGGCCCCCCTCCCTTTTGAAAAAAATATTGGTCGGGCCCCCCCCCCCCTTAGGAGAAAGTCTGGATCCGCCACTGAGTAATCAATAATTGCCTTAAGCACTACTAAAGAACTCATAGCCAAGAATTTATCCCACCCCCTATCGCGCATGCGTCAGATTTTATCTTTATCGGACCGTTATGGAAGTAATTTTTTAACATAGATTATAAGGGAAATTTATTCTAAAATGGATTTTTTGAAGTTATTATAAGCATTTATATATTTTCCCTGCTATTGTGAAAAAGTTCATTTATTCTAGTTTCGGATGGTATATTTTTTATTGATGACAAGTTTGATTAAGTCCGGTCATTTTTTATTTAAAAAATTAGTCCTACATCTGCCTATATGTGCAACCAAATATTTCAGAAATTAGTGTTGGGACCCTTTTTAAAAAAAATGATATAAATTATTTCTTTAAAGTGACACTATTTTCCCTGGTATGTTGAAAAAGTGAAAAAATAGAGGAAAATAATGATATTTTTTACCAAAAAAATACCTTTGGAAATAGACCGGTCATTTTGCAGTTGAAAATAGCATTTTTGTTAGAATCTCATTTGTGTTATGGATGATTTATTTAATATATGTAGGGACATGGGGAAATATAAGTTCTGTTATTAAAAATGCTTGAACTATGATGGCATAGTCGTTTTATCATGAAATCAATTTCACGTTAATTTAAAAAAAAATATATTGAAATATTTTTTCTGTACGTTTTTTCCATATCTCATTTCATTTAAGTAATTGTGGTATTTAATTCACGAAAAATATGAAATATAAAGCTTTCGTGTAAATGAAATTTATACCTTAGTTATATGGTAAATACCTTTTTATTACATGTACATATTACGGTGTGTTCCCATTTCGCCTTAGCTGTGAATTTCAGGTAAAAAAGGTAAAAAAAAGCACTAAGGCGAAATGGGAATTTACAATTTGTGAATTGTAAAAACATAATTATTAATTATGGCATGTTTTGATTACTGAATAAACATCATTAAGAATACATGTATTTTTTCTTTAACTTTTTGTATATTTTCAAAGATTTTGTTACATTTATTTTGCATATTTCGTGCATAAAATCTAAAATATTTTTATTTTGAAAGTATATTTATTCCCCAAAAATGATTGAAATTAAAATTATAACAAAATGATAGTAAATTTTAAAAAAAAAGTGTAGTTTTTAAATCGATTTTTGTTTTTAAACAAGAAAATTTACTATAATTTAAAATCAGTTGTAAATATTCTAAAAATTGATAATAAAGCATTTCATATTATTCCATTTCAAAAATTTAAAAATATCATTAGAATAATGAAGAGTGTGCAATACAGATCTAGAGACTACAAAGACATACCCGATGTTAACCTACTAGTTCGTCGTGCAGCAGCTCTACCTCTATTACCACTCGACAAGGTTAAAGACTACTTGCTACACACACTCGAGAAATCACCCAAACGAGATGACTGTACCAAATTCACCGACTACGTTACAGAGACATGGATAGAAGGACGATTCCCACTACCAACTTGGAACCACCACCAGACTGATGGACCCAGAACCAACAACAACCTAAAAGGCTGGCACAACAATCTGAAGAAGAGAGTAAAGAGACCACACCCTAATATCTACAAGATCATCGAGATATTCCAGAAGGAGCAGGCAGCGAACGAGGTCAAGATCGTACAGTATGCAGCAGGTGGGAAAAGAAGATTACCAGAGAAGAAGTACCGTGACATAGAAGAACCACAGGAGAGAAGAACTTTGTACATTATGGTGACGCAGCATCATATATCGTGAAGCAAATAGTGACAAATAGAAGAAATAGTGAAATGAACTTTGTGCTTATCCTCGTATTGTGGTATTGTTTTCATTCTAATTATTCATTATTAACTACTATTGTGCTAATAAATATGCTTATTAAAGAACTATTATTATTCTTCATAAAGAACTCTTATTGTGCTAATAAATGTGCTTATTTGTGCTTCATAAATGTGCTTGTAAAAGAAATATATGTGCTCATATTAAAGAACTATTGTGCTTGCATATTTCATTGCTTTGTTTATACAATATTTTGTATGCCTCTTTATATGTATAATATTATGATTATATAGGGAATAATACATGGCAAAATCCGTATCACATGCCGTATCATCCCGAGTTACCAATATCAGCACGAGGGCCTCTGGCCCGAGGGCTGATATTGGTCGAGGGATGATACGGCATGTGATACGGATTTTGCCATGTATTATACAGTTTATCATATATTTAAACAGAGGACTACTAATCCGAAAAATACTGTCAAAAATTGAAATCGGTAATAGAAAATGCATGTATTTTGTGAAGAGGAAAATTTCAAAATGGGCGGAAAGGACTAAATCTAACAAGTAAAGGAAAACAGTTTGCTAGATTTTTTTACTGATCCTAACAAAACAATTTCACCCCAAACCAATCTTTGTTATCCCCCCAAAATTGTTTTGTCCCCCCAAAAAAATTCCCCCCCCGAAAAAAATTTTTTAACCCCCGAAAATTTTTTAAATAAAAAAGAGTAAAATTGAAAAAAAAATTTTTGAAAAAGGGTTTGTGATAAAGGGTAAGCCATGCGATAAAGGGTATGCGATAAAGGGTAAGCCATGCGATAAAGGGTATGTGATAAAGGGTATGACGTCATAGTGTGAATACGGAATGAACATCATGCACTGTATCACATATTCAAAACGTCTGTATTTATTACTAAATGAATAATAATGTATGCTTCTGTTGGAATTTTGTTATGTTACATATCATATAAAGTTATGTCAATAAAGCATAGATATTGTAATCTGAGTTACTTTGTGCCCATTTGAAACTGAAGAATACACAACTTAAAAGAGAACAAGCCATTACACATAAAATTTACATTAATTTCAATTTTAATTAAACAACTTAAATCTTTAATGTTTATATTGTTGTATAAACACCAGTTTTTCTTGATTAGATGTTTACATAAGTTCCCATTTTGCCTTAGCTGACACAAATATGCACTAAGGCGAAATGGGAATATTTCTTTATATAAAATTTCACAGCTAAGGCGAAATGGGAACAGGCCCATATTACATTAATAAATTTGCCGCGATTAATTAGTCACATATCTTTTCCGACCAGAGAATTTAATTTGAATCTCAACAGCCACATATTCACTAGAGTTAAACAAGGACAAGTTACTTGAAGCAACTATATATGGTATGAGGAGTAACTGAAATTTCGAAACATAAAAATACTCTTCCTTCATATCCGAACTCTTCCAAACAGTCGCACTTAAAAAAGAATAAAAAAAAATAAATAGATAAATGAATAAGTAAAATAATTAAAAGGAACACACGAAAATACGGAAATCCCCGTCCATTTATTTTAAGGGATTTTGTAATAGGTTAACAGACAGGAGGTGAACTTTAAGATTCATAAACTTAAATGGGATGATAACATAATGTCAAGAGGCAAATAGACAAAGTAGGTACAAAACCACGGGAAAAATTGTCAACCAAGATGGCTCTGACTTTGTACAAACATTTCAAAAGAAATGATGGGTTAAACCGTTTTATGGCGCACCAAACCTCCCCTTCCATTGCGGCTGTGTCCGGTAGCGAACCAACAGCTATTACCATTGACATGTCTTATGCTTATCCCAGCATTAAGAAGGCCGTACTGGCCGAAACGTTGGGCACACTCTTCTTTCCACCCGTTTCGGATATTTTTAGCTGTTATTTAGTTTGTATATTTGGTTTATTTTCACTTTTTAATTGTGGCCTACCTTACAATTTTTATTTTGTATAAGTAAAAAGGAATCTTTGAAGACAGTTGACCCCACAATTCGGAACGTAACTTCAATTTTTTCCACAGGGGACTGATTTCTATTAAAACTTTTGAATGATAATATTTTGTCAAAATAATTGAAAGCTGACTTTAAATAAAGCTTTTTAATTTGATCTGATCTCAAGTATGGTCATTTCTATTGAAAATTGATGAGTAGACGTAAAATTGTTTTATAGTATAGCAATAAAAACAAGTTTGTTTTCTTTAAAGATTAATTAACACCCGTGTTCATATATTTATATTTATTTATTAAAGTGTCACATATCAGATATACAATATCAACATTTAAAACAATACATACAAAATTCTACTGTTTACAATATACTACATATAAAACACATAAATTAATAATAAAAATCTGATACCCGGCCATTTTGACCTACGAGACACTGACAACAAACAACAATTTAAAATACATTTCATAGCAAAATTTAAACAGATAAAAAAAATACAAAATCTGTTCACAGATAAAAATATTTATGCATAATTTAAAACGTGAATAATATGAATAAGAATCTGAATTAGGTTTTGTAATTTGAAAAGAAAAAATAATTCAGATCCAAAAAGTAAGCATTTTAAGGTGATAATGCTTTTCGATGAAATTTGATTCCAAAATAGACTTGTTAAATTAACAAACAAAAATTAGAAAGATATGATCCATTTCTTTTTCACTATCTTACTAATAAAGCACGGCGTCTTTTAAGCATATTATTTAATAAAATACCCAAATTATACTGAAGTTCATCATTTTGAAAAATAAAAATTAGTTTTTCAAAAGATGACTTATAAGCAAATGTAGGTTCAATAAACAAGGCTTGATCCATTAAAGTTGATCGAAGGTCACTATATAGATCACAATCGATCAAAAAATGCACTTCATCTTCAACTTCAAGATGACAAAATGGACATATTCTTTGATTAAGCGGAATTGGAGGTTTATTATAACGCCCAGTTTCGACGGCAAGTGGTAAAGATCCACATCTAAGCTTTGCTATGCAACTACGAAGGTGGCGTGGTAAAGAGTGTAAAACGTAATGTTCAGGAACAAGATCTTTTTTAGCACGTCTATACAACCTAAGTTTATTACCATTAATATTCATATTATCACTCCACAATTTGGTGAACCAGGACTGCTCGTCATGAATACGTATTTTTAACTTAACTTTTTGCATGAAAACTTGTTTATTTAGCCCACTTAATAACAAGTGGTCAAGGGAAAAGTCACTAAGCAACCTAGAAACTTTAAAATCCCAGGATCTGCGTTTCCGTTTTGACCATACTTTAATTTTGTATAACAGACGAGATTCATCTATAAAATTAAGTTTATAAAAAAATCTAATTACTTCAAGTCTCTGTTTAGCAAAACATGACAACCACCCTAGTTCACCTTGTGCAGCGATATTACTTGTATTTTTTGATACGCCAAGGAATATTTTTGCTGCACGGTTTTGAATATTATTAATCAACCTATGTTCCGTAAGCCCCCATATTGACGAACCATATAAAAGCATTGGCTGCACTAAACTCTCATACAGTTTTGTAAACACATGATAATTCATACCACCACATGAGTAAAATTTAGTTGTCAAACATCCCAACGCACGACTGGCTGATTTCGACAATTCTCTTATTGCTTTATCCCAGGTTACATGTTCATTAAACCACACACCTAAATACTTATAGGAGTCAACATAACTAACATTTTTTTCGCCACATTTGAAGCAAAATCTAGATCGTTCCGCAGAAACAGGTCTAAAATGTACAATATTTGACTTTTCACAATTAATACTCAATCGCCATTTATAACACCAATCATTAATACAATCAAGCATACACTGTAAATTAGTTTCTGAAGGAGCAAGTAAAACTATGTCGTCTGCATACAGTAAGATACTAATATTAGTTTCATCAATATCAATACCTTTATTCAATGCCTTAATATCTGTGGCCAAGTCATTTATGTAAATAGCAAAAAGTGTAGGTGATATTAAGCAGCCTTGTTTTACACCACTATAAACAGGGAACATAGATGTAAGTTTATTATCAACCATATCCGTTGTTTCCAACTGTGAAACACTATTATTCTAATTATTTGTGTCATCTACGCTTAGATTAATTACTGACAATCTTTCCGAGATGACGCCCATATATTCTTCTTTACTTCTCTTTTTTTATGATACAAAAACAATATGCTCTTTCAAATTCAGAAAAGATGTCATTGCACTTTGATAAGTCAACGATATTAGATACTATTTCTCCGGCGATAGATGTTCGCCATAGGTCGAGTCTTGAGGTCCTGATCTTTACATATTTAACCTTGTTAATTCCAGTTGTCAGTGTAGACATTTACTGGTAATATATCGGTTGACGCTATTCCTTTTCTACTTGAATGTCAACTCTACACAGGCCAAAGTGTCGAATTATTTAGAAAATCGGTTAGATTGATATTGAAATTTTACTTTTTGGCAGCACGGGATTGCTCTCTTTTGAAGAAATACATTCATTAATTTTTCTTTCTATGCAGCATTACTATCAAGAAATCTATTCGTTTAACGTGGGATGGTCACAAACACTCCGATAAATTCACAGTAACTTCGGTATTTTGTAAACCCCCTTTACTTTCTAAATTATATATACATTTTGTTATATCATAAAGTAACATTCATATTTAGATTCTTTTAATCGCTAAAGAATATTTACTGACGTATGTATTTGTATTGTATCACTGTATTAAGTCAAGGATTCTATAAGATGTATTAACTTGTAACAATAGAATAAGTTTAAAACTAATCTATGGCAAATATTTTATGATTCCATTGGGGGACATTTCTTAAAATTTTGTTCATGATCTTCAGTATCAAAATACACCAAGGCACAAAACCATATACAGATTACAATGCAAACGAAATAGATGATGAATCTCATAGTTTGTTTTATTTCTGTGGGTAATTTAGTAAGAAATCCCTGCCTTATTTTCGTTGATTTAAGACTGAAATTGTAACTTGTCTGATCTGTTTTGCGAATTGACATTAAAAAAACTTTCAAGCTGAAACCTGCATTACTGTATTGTTACGTTTTGATCAATATTATAAAAACACATAACCCTAAAACAAATTTCAGCAAATCATTTTTATTCAAAAAGGGGGTGATAAAATCTTTATACCATTGGATATGTGTTTCAGCTCTGTATCAGCAAAAACTCTTTACTGTCTATAATATAGATAACAGAATTACAGATAACGAAAATAAACGATGCATGGTCATACCCGCTGCGAAGTTTCAGTATCCCGCTGGTATATAACGATAGATATGGTTTGTGTTACTATTAGCTCCCTTGATAAGAAAAGAAAATAATCGAAATTGAGTTGTCTCCCTCTCATGCAACAAACTGTTTAGTATCAAATACAGTTTGTTTTCAGTCAATAAATTTTTTTAAAATTTCAACTTATTGTTTAACTCTTGCCTGTATATGTTATATTTGGGACAATGTATGAAAAAATGTATTTCATCTTCGACTTGCCCACTTTCACATTTGATTTAAACGTATTTTATTTGCTCAAAAACATACAGCAAAACGGATAAGACACAAGTTAATCAAACTTAGATCGTCTTCTCCTTAACTACAATATAATACAATAATACGCAGGCATGAGAGTTCACTAATATAATAAAGAAAAGTATTTTTAGAGCAATAACAAGAGGATAAGAAAAGAAAAAAGATATAGGAAAGACACAAAATTTACGTCTGATTGTGTGTGTGTGGGTGTGTGTGGATCGTACAAGTAAATTAACTCGATTTATAATCATACTACAAGAAATCTTTGGGATTTTTTAATATATTCAATTACTACATTAAATACTTCTTCATTTTCGTGGTTTGAAAGAGTTGAATTACCACTAATTAAGAGCAAAAAATTCCGTTCAAGACAATCAGGCAACCAGGCTAATTTATTTACTAAGACATCACGTTGATCTAAATATAATGGACATTCAAAGAAAAAATGTTTGTAGTCTTCACGTGGTGCCCCACAACGACATGATGGGTCAGATATTACGTTTATTTTATGGAGGTCATTATTAAGGAATGTTGCTGAACATCTAAACTGTGCTAAAATGATGTTGAGCCTTCGTGGTCCAAAGTAAAAGTGGTCTGGGATTACTGCCTTTTCCTCTCTGGAGTTTTTTATTGCAGATTTAAATTTAGATAGATTATCTGCATGACGCGTGTCTAAGTCCAAGTTGTTCCACTGTCTAAAAGTAGATGGAATGTAAGATTCACTTGTTAAAGATAATCTACAAAAAAGGGACAATAATATCTTCACCGTTTCTCAGGGGATAAATACTCGTGCTTTGTATACTTGGCGGTATCAAATTTTTAAGGTAAGAAGGAGCATCGCCATTTTGGATGTTAAAGAACATATTTAGTTTACGTATATTACGACGGGATTGCAGTGGTTCCCAACCAATTTCCTTGTATATATCAACTTTACTTGTAAAGATTGGAAGACAGTAGTATAACGGGTTACCCTAGAACACTTTTGGCGAGGAGCCCATAGTGCATTCTTTGTAAAATATTTTCATTTTCCCTCAATTTTCCTCAAAATATGCAAATTAGTTTGGGTATTTGACCTTTGACCCCTATAGAGGGCGCTGCAAGTATTGACGAGGTGCTAAGTGTGTCATTGGCCTTTGGCCTCGTCTTGAGTGCCTCGCCATTGGCTTTGACTTCACTAGTCCATACTGTTGCCACTGGTCTCGCCCTACTTCTATCCAAGGTACTTTCTTTGGTCTCGCCTTCTACTTTACCTTCTACTTTGGTCTCACCCTACTTCTGTGCATGTCCACTGGTCTCGTCTTTATCCTAACCTTTAACCTTGCACTTATCCTTGTACTAAGCCTAACTTTCTGTTGTTAGATCAGTACTGTTGTCTTTGTTCATGGCTTACCCTAACCCACCTAACCTTAACCTTTATTTTGACCCTGGTCATTGTGTTTTATATGTCATGTTCTCTAAGTCATACTTTAACCCTTTGTTCTAAGTTTCCACTCTAACCCTAGACATTATGTATTATATATTATTTATGTTGTGTTCTCTCAATCCTTATACATTCGTTTCTTGATTTTGTTGTCTTTTGTTCATGACTAACTCTAACTATCTTTTTTTAGTGACTTCTGCTTTTATTAATGCTATTCTTCCTTTATCCAACCTAAGTTGCTATGGCAACTTTTTTTTTCTATGTTTGTTAATTTTTGTTGTTGTTTTTATAATTATTTCTCTTTTATGTTACTCTAACCTAAGTTGCTATGGCAACTTTTATTTTCATTGTTTGTTTGTTTTTGTTCTTTGTTAGATTTTCTACACGTATCTCTTCATGCAGTGAAATGAACAAGATATTAACAGATATACATTTTATTTTCTCCGTCAAATAGGCAAACACGGGTCGGAGAACATCCACATGTTTCCTTTACAGTTTAAAATCCATAAGGTAATGTACAGTAATCAGTCATGATGACTCTTTTGTCAAACACTAATCTGTAATCTTTTTTCTGGTTGACGGTAAGTAGTTTGAAATTGTCCCTTATGATTTTGAAGTCATTTTTCACAGTTTTTACAATGTCTTTTCTATTGGTGATCATGTCCTTAATCGTGTCAAAATTGATGAGTTTACCGTTTTTGAAATCCAGTGTCAATCCTTTTACTTTACTTTTACTGTTATTTCATTTTGACATGTAACTTTATATCCATAATTTTTAGGTCCACCAGTTACAAACTCGGAAATTGGGTTTCCGGCTACTTCATCCGTCAAGTCTCCTAAATAATCTCCTAGTTCTGGTTTCCATTCCCCAGGTTTGGAGGAAAACACGATGGAATCTGTGTCGGTGTATAAGGCACGATCGTTCAGTTTCTCCAAATAGCTGTACAATTTCAATCGAGCATGAGCAGTAGTATATGCTGCAATGACCACGTTGGTTCGTCCAGTTTCCTCGATGAAATCATCTTTGAATCGGTATCTAATACTAGCCATGGTTTCACCCATGAAACTAATACCCATGAGTTCGATTTTATCACTATTCAAGATATCCATGTATTTTTTCAATTCGGTGCAATATTC
>MJUU01029588.1:99255-117392 GCA_002080025.1 Modiolus philippinarum | reverse complement strand
TGTAAAAACTGTGAAAGATGACTTCAAAATCATAAGGGACAATTTCAAACTACTTACCGTCAACCAGAAAAAAGATTACAGATTAGTGTTTGACAAAAGAGTCATAATGACTGATTACTGTACATTACCTTATGGATTTTAAACTGTAAAGGAAACATGCGGATGTTCTCCGACCCGTGTTTGCCTATTTGACGGAGAAAATAAAATGTATATCTGTTAATATCTTGTTTATTTCACTGCCTAATGAGATACGTGTAGAAAATCTAACAAAGAAAAGAAAAAAAAACAAACAAACAAAATGAAAGTTGCCATAGCAACTTAGGTTAGAGTAACATAAAAGATAGATCAAAACATCAACAAAAATAAACAAACAAACAAATAAAAATAAAAATTGTCATAGCAACTGAGATTAGAGATAAAAGGGAGATAAATCCAATCAAATAGAAAAATAGAAAGTAATAATGAAGGTATAGAAAAAACTGCAAATTGAATGGTTAGGGTTAGTACAAGGATAAGTGCAAGGTTGGGGTTAGGATAAAGACGAGACCAGCGGACATGGACAGAAGTAGGGCGAGACTAAAGTAGAAGGTAAAGTAGAAGGCAAAACCTAGGAGAGTACCTTGGATAGTTGTGGGCGAGGCCAATGACAACACTATGGACTAGTGAAGTCAAAGCCAAAGGCGAGGCACTCAAGACGAGGCCAAAGGTCAAAGGTCAACACTATAACAAAAAGGTTCAGTCACTGGAGATAGTGGTTAAGGTGTAATAAAAATAGATTAGGGTTAGGGTAAAAGCAAGCCCAAAGCTGGGATAAAGACGAGACCAGTAGGCAAAATAAGTGACAACACCTAAGACACGATGAGGCCTAAGCTTCACAAACCATACCACTTTGGGCAGATAGGGGGCAAAGCCGAAGGAGAGACTAAAGTAGAAGGAGAAACCTATGAAAGGGCCTTGGATAAAATCAGGGCGAGACCTACGGACCAGGCCAAAGATCAATGACACACTTAGCACCTCGTCAATAACGATTGCAGCGCCCTCTATAGAGGTCAAAGGTCAAATACCCAAACTAATTTGCATATTTTGAGGAAAATTGAGGGAAAATTAAAATATTTTACAAAGAATGCACTATGGGGCTCCTCGCCAAAAGTGTTCTAGGGTAACCCGTTATACTACTGAAGACCTATAACTATGCGGGCTGCTTCAAGTTGCATTTGCTCTAATTTGTTTGAATTTCCGATTCCACAATTATCCCATAATTCACTAGCATATTCAAGAATTGGACGAATATACACTAAATATAGTTTCTCAAGATTTGACCTGCTTAACTTAAATTTAAGTTTACATAAAATATTTAAATGTTTTGAGACACTTGATATCATATTTTCAATATGTTTATTCCATTTAGCATCTGCACTGAAAGTAACTCCTAAATGTTTATGCGATTGTGCGACAGGAATATTTTTCCCATTGAAGACGAAGTTCATCTCTGGAATTTCTGTATTTGCGAATACCATTATCTCTGTTTTTTCGGGGTTAAATGACATAAGCCATTTTTGAGACCATTCATTCAGTGCATTCAATTCATGATCAATAACATTTTGTATTTGTGATTTATCATCACTTGAGAAGCTGAAAGAAGTGTCATCAGCAAATAGTCTTGTTAACGATATTAGTGTATCAGCTATGTCATTTATATAAATAATAAACAATAAAGGGCCCAAAACGGACCCTTGGGGCACACCGGCCTTGATAGAACGGAGGGATGAAGAAGAGCTTTTAACAACAACTCTTTGTTTACGTTGAAATAAATAATTACTAAGCCATTTGTGCAAATTACCATTTATTCCATACGATTTCAATTTATATAAAAGACCTCTATGCCAAACTTTGCCAAAAGCTTTAGAGAAGTCGCAGAACACGAAGCAACTTAACTCTTTTTTCTCTAATGAATTCAGAATACAATTGTAAATTTCTATAAGCTGGTGCACAGTTGAATTTTTTGGCAAGAAACCGGATTGGTATTCATAAATAAGCTTATACCTCTGGAGATGATTAAAGATATACTTATACACCACACGCTTTCACATTTAGTACATAGTCTTGCATTTTGGGGGATAATTTTTTTTTTCAGATGAATATCCAAAAAATCTAAATATACAAATTATACAAAAACATTGTCTTAAACACTGCATGAGTTTGTCTTATTTCTTGTGTACTTGTTTATATTAATTTTAAATGTGTCCGCCCAAATAAATTAGTGTATAAATTTGTAAAAATGAGAAAAAATGACAGCTATGCAGGTCACCCCATTTGTAGGTTTTTATCGTTTGCTTGGTTCTCTTCTGTGTTTGTTTTGTTTTGTTTTCATATTTTTTTCTTTTTCTCGGGAGTGTCTTTGTCTTGTTTTGTTGGCTTACTTAACTAGTATGTTCTTTTGTGTTTTTCTTTTCTTTTCTTTCTATTTCTTTTGTTCCTGTTTTGTTTTGTTTGTTTGTTTTTTTTTTTTTTTTTTTTTTTGTCTGATTTTTTTTTTCTCTAGGAGAGATTCCAAATTATATAGACTTGGGTCCGGCCTTTGGAAAATGAAATAATGTATAAAATGTATTTCATGACTTGAAGGGGAAACATTAGCAGTATTTCGGATTTCTGTTCAACCTAAAGTCACATTTTTAACCCACAAGTAAGCCTTTTCTTAACAATTTCTAATAATATGGAAAATATAGCGGAGTCAACAACTGGTTTTCCATTTTCGTTATCTGTGTTCCAGAAAAGGGTTGGTTCCTTTCTTTTTTGCCATTTTGTCAATTTTTGTTAGGATTCTGTACGAATTTAAATTTTTTTCCAGAAAGAGGGTTTAAACCCCGTGAAGGAGACTATACGGTTGGTCATCCCGAAACTGATAAATTGCAATGGATCTATGCTAGCGTTAAATATTTCCCTAACCGATATAGTAATATTATATATACAAATACAAAAATTCTTCTTCTTCTACACAAATTAAGTGTAATTGTAGGATTCAATAGTGTCCGCCATAAAATGTGTCCGCCAGACACAATATCATAGCAAAATCTGTCCACAGGACATCATTTATCTGTAATAAATTGCCCGGACACTTTTTAATCGTTAAGATATGTGCACTGCTGTGATAAAGTGTCCCATTGAAAACTTGTATTACTTACCATTATAAAATTGAATCAGATGGTATAATTATGGAAATTCTGTCATTTTCCAATCTTCTTTCAATTATTTATGTTTTATTCGTGATTTGTATTATATGTATAAGGTGATATTTGTATTTCATGGAGTAAATTTTAGTGCATATTGGTGTATTCTTATTTTCTGATATTCCTACTGGTAATATTTCTTTTCTTGGAATTTGTTTTAAACTGTGATATAGTAGAGTTTCTAAAAATATAACAATCAAATGAGAAATTATATTTTACAATTATATTTTACAATTTTATATCAAAACTGATATAATAGATTTATAATGGCTTAATGCAAATATCACTTTAAAGAAGCATTCTCAATGGTTTAATAGTGCTCATAATCGATGTTGTCTTTACACTTGACCTTCTTTGGTCTTTTTGTCGGAGGTGGTGTAACTGGAATGTCCTTTTCCAAAACCTCAGTTATACTGCCTTTCATACTCTTCTCCTTCCATGCATATTTGTTTACCATTCGTTAAAAGGACATATTCAAATTATTTATCTAAATCAAACACTCCTTTGACCATTGAATTACATTAAAGAACACATTTTTATAATTAAAAAGTGTCCTCTAAATAATGTGGACATTATTTAATAACAATATGTCCATTACATTGGACATATTTTCACACCATTGGACACTTTTTGAAATACATATTTTTATAAAAATGTGTCCTCATGGACACCTTTCATACGACACTTTTTTGGCTTACATAATTTCTGTTCTTTGGTTTAGCCAAATCTCATCCTATATATTGGCAGTCAGATGAAGCCCAATTTCATTTGTTTTGTCCTTTGTTTCGACATGAACCCTTACTACTCTTATTAATTGATTCAGAACTCACCCATACCCCAATACTACCATTAATTTATGTGTATCTGTCATTAAAACAAATGAGATGCGGTTTCCTTTGGATACAACTGAGTTATTTGGTTTGATTCTATCAAATATATACTTATGCTTTGTAGTTCACTCTGGTCACTCACTAAAACCCTAGTAGTTATAATATATGCAAAAAATGTAGATGATGTTCAATGTATATACAAATGAGATGTGTTCACTCTAGTATCGCCATTCTCGGGATTCATGCCCCTGGAAGACGTATTCGGTAGATAGTGATTTCGAAAGTTCTGGATGACCAGGATAGATCTTCAACCCAGGAGGAGACATACAATGGTTCGACCCCTGGAAATAATGGACTCGTCTACAAAGGTATATGGTTCGAGCAGTGTTTTTAGAAGAAACACTCGTTTTTGTTGTAACTTTTGGACCACCACTTATAGCTACTTTGATGAGATACCATGCAGCAGTTGTTGAATATCCACGATTGAGTTTACTGTTGAATGGGTAACTCGTAAGAGAATTTGGAAACCGGTGCAGCTGATCTCAACCATGGTTTTTATTGGGTCCTTCTTTTTTTCTTTTCTGTGCCGTACTCATAATATTCTTTGTTTCCAATGTTGCCAATGTCATTGGATTATTCGTTTTAGATTGACGGTTCGGTTCTCTTTTACTTTAATAAAGCACATTAACACAGGTCTGATGACAATGTTAGAATCCATAGAAAGGATGAACAAGTACCAAGGTTAACAATAGTCTCCCGGAATGCGATAGCCTGTAAATATGATATAAGTGATCCAGCTCTATCCTCTGGAATCCACAAGTACTTTACGGTACTAGTCAAGAAGAGCAAAGGACATAGACTTTTATAACAGCACTTCAAGAACCTAGCTGGATGGACTAGTATTATGTATCATCTTAACAATGACAGATCACAGACCATCAAGATCTCCTGATACAGCGTGAATGATAGTTCAGAATGCATCCACTGTAGGGGCCATTTTAAAAAGACATCAGACACTATAGGAGATTCTTGGAATGTGAAGCTTACCAGTACAGGTTCTTTTTATTTTCAGACAATGAGGCGATTGGTCCGATGAAGAACTGTTAACTACTGCAAGGTGAAAAACATTCTTACGTGTTTAAGATATATAGTACTCATGACACTCTTCTTACCCAGGAGAAATCTACCACGAATATAAAATGGCCAGACAATGGAACAACGATGCAAACGAATCGGAGGAAGAGCCAGAGTTCATCCAGACAAATGGTTATGGAGTTGAGAGGCCGAAAAAATGTGACTGAAAGCAGCAATAAATAGTAGACCCATCAGTTAAGTCGTTTTGAAAAAGATTCAAAATGTCAGAAAGATCATCTCAATGCAGTGAAGAAAAACGAGTTGTTTAATAGTGCTAGACCTAGGTATTTGAAGGGGAGGCTGGCAGAAATGCTTACGGGGTCTTCATTATTTGATTTAAGAAGTATCCACAGATGATACAAGAGATTCTATGAGGACACTTATTATACTAAGACATAGAAACAATGAACTACAAATGAAGGTTTAACTGGAGGAAAATACTAATCATCACTCCTGTACGTTAGTAGTGTATGTCTCACAGCAGGGTTTCAAGGCTATGAAGCCTTTCTGAGGCAGTTTGAAGATTGAAAGTACAAAGGAACCGAGGATGCTCCCCCATAAAGAAAGTAATTGGTAGAGACGAACTGAGGGTACCTCATGACCTAGTACAAGACAATAACATCCAGCGCACTTAAATAGCCAGAAGTAGCAAGTCTGTCTTAATAAGGTAGACACTTCATTGCGATGCTATATTCACACGAGTAGACTTTGGAGCGAGATAAGCCAGATAAGTTAGGTTTCAATGAGATTGGATCTTTGCTCTGTAAAAGTATATACAGCTACGAATTGATGCAGTCTACTGCTTTTGTATGTGTGTGTGTGTGTTTTTCTTTGTTTGTTTTTGTTGTTGTTTTTTTTGTCTGTTGAAATTTCCAGTATTGCTCCATGGATGTTGGTTATTGCTTACAAAACTATGTATGCTCTCTATATTTTGCAGTTATGGTGTACTTGTGCATGAGAGAATTTCACATATGGATATACTATTCATACTTTAAAATTTTGGCATTTATTTTTGTAATTTCGAAATATAATCCAGACCATCTGTTTTAAGTGCCCACATCTCACTATTTCATAACGCCAAGTTTTCTTACATTCGACTTGATGAGTGCCCTGTGTTTGTCTATATGTTGTAATCGTCCACTAGCTTAAGACACTAGTGCTTTTGTCGGGCAAAGGATGACAGTGATTGTAAGAGCACTTTGCCAGTTTAATTGATGTTTGTTGACAATCCCGCACCCATGGCCAATGAAGACATGGATGTAGCGTTGCTCGACAATTACAAGGAATTCCGCTTAAACCGGTGCTAGGGGCCGTCTTGAACTTACTATGAGGTATGAGCAAAGCTCATTGTTGAAGGCCTCACGATGACTTCAAGATGAAGAACAACGATTAAACAACAATAAAAGCGTTGTTCCTTTGCTTTTTTACCATGTATTTGTGGAGGCTTTGTCTCATGTTCATTTACTCCATATCCTTTTATTCACCATATATTTGCAAAAACTATGGAAGAAGATCATATCAATGTCTCGGCAGAAATATACTGCTGAGGAACAAATTAACCCTCGTACAAAGAAAACCCTCGAGAACATTCAGTCAATCATAAGTAGAGGTAAGAGAATCAAACAAGATAATTAAATGAAGGACAAGTCTACTTGGATGTCCTGTTGTTGAAGAAGTATGAATCATGTATTTTTTGAAATTATGGATTTCCTTTGTTTGGGTTCTAGCGCTACTGATGAGGAATTAATTTCTGAAATGGCCATACAGCTCATTAAAATTATTGCAGTTGGAGTAAACATATGTGTTATGGTCACATGTTCATTTACTCCATATCCTTTCGTAAAATTTAGCTTGTCAAACCATTAACATTTTTCTATGCGGGTCAAAGTTGCTGTGCGTTAAAACTGGACCATGCAAGAGGCAGTGGAAGATAACACACACTTTACTGACATCACATGATTGTCATATACATTCCAAGATAAATCAACAGACCTTGGACTGGATATACAATCACCAAGACTTCAAACTTGACATATCAAAGTAACATGTCCACTGGGTCACAATGAGACGGGCATGTATTATATTGGACCAGCCTTCATAAATGGTATCAATGACTTCATAGTCAGTTATGGAACAATAAAATGCCAAAATTAGTGTAAATTTAGTTCTGCAGATGGCCATTTCTATGTATCTTCAGTGCAGACTCAATCATAATATTTAGTAGTCCATTAGATGTGTAAAAGGTGAAAGAGAATAAATAACCAATGGAATCTGAATGAAAAACCAAAATCAACTAAAGGCAGAGATTTACAAGAAGGAAATACTACTTAATTTTAAACAAATTGTTCAAAAATTTTGATATTGTTAGATTCCAAATATAATAGACTTTCAGGTAGGCACAGCACAAAAGAACAGACTACCGGGTTGGCGAATATCAACGGCGACCAACAGCCCATCAGCAGTGGCCTTGGTCTATTGATAATAAATACTTAGTACTATTAACAAAACGCTAAAGTGCATGTAAATTTAGTTTCTGCAGATGTTCATTTCGACAACTTATATCTCTTCAGTGCAGACCAAATCAAAACGTTTGGAAGATCATTGACCAAAAGATTGTAAAAAGTAAACAAGAGGCTTTCAAGAGCCTGTAACGCTCACATGTCTATTGACTAACATAGACAGCTTATATTAAAGAGCCCATAGTTTAACTATAGTTCAAATATGCCCAGTATTTTAAGGGAAGAGACCTGTTAGTGTTTTCCATAGGGTTCAATGTAAAAACTATGTTCCCTGCTGGCAGCCATCTTGGAAAAAGTGTGAACCTGAAAACAATTTCTCTTTGCAGGGGACCACGTAAAGATATTGTGGCTAAGTTTGGTTCCGTTTAACTAAGCAGTTCCCGAGGAGATCTTTGAATTTGTTTTCCCATAGGATCCAATGTCATAAACTGTAGGTGTCATCTGAACAAAACATGTACCCTTGAAATTAAAATGTTACCTTTAAGCAATATATTTTGCATTAAAGTGACAGACCAGGATGTGAATTTTTCTCATAATTTACTCAAACGCAAAATTTAAATACCATACACGTCTTTGACATATGCCATTCAATATACAATATAAAAACGTTTTATGTAGAAAACTGTAGGAGAAGATGTCTAGACAAATAATGTACCTAAGCAATATCCTACCCCAAAAATGGCAAAGTTCAACAATGTGTATTTTTCTGAACTATCAAAACATCAAAATCCAAGTAGTATGCACATCTTTGTTATATGCATAATCAACCTGCAATATAAAAACTTCCTACCATAAAAACTGTAGGAGGAGTTATCCGGACAAATGTTGTACCCAAAAGCAATATTTTGCATAAAAATGACTAAGTTCAACGATGTGTATTTTGCTGAAAAATTATCAAAAATCAAAATCAAAGTAGTATGCACATCTTTGATATATGCACAATTAACCTGCAATATAAAAACTTCCTACCATAAAAACTGTAGGAGGAGTTATCCGGACAAATGATGTACCCTAAAAGCAATATTTTGCATAAAAATGACTAAGTTCAACAATGTGCATTTTGCTGAAAAATTATCAAAAATCAAAATCCAAGTAGTACGCACATCTTTGATATATGCAGAATCAATCTGCAAAATAAAAACTTCCTACTATAAAAACTGTAGGAGGAGTTATCCGGACAAATGATGTACCAAATGTTAAAACTCGGTTCCCCGCTTGGGGCTTACTTGGATGAAGCACTGACCCGAAAAACAACTTCTTTTAAGGACACCACCAAGTTTGCTTCCAATTGGCTCAGTAGTTCCGAATGAGAAGATCTCTGTATGTGTTTTCCCATAGGGTCCAATGTTAAATATATTACCCCCCTGGCGGCCATCTTGCAACAAGCATAGACCTGAAAAGCATTTTTTATGCCCCCGCGACGATAAGTCGGGGGCATATTGTTTTACCCTCGTCCGTCCGTCCGTCTTCCGTCCGAGGGGGTACATGGTATGTCCGTGCAACTCCTCCTACAGTTTTTATGCTAGAAAGTTTTTATTTTGCAGATCATTTGTACATATATTGAAGATGTGCATGTGATAAGGATTTTGATTTTGGTGCATTTTTGTCAAAAATACACATTATTGAACTTAGTCATTTTTGGTGATGTTTGTCCGCGCAACTCCTCCTACAGTTTTAATGCTAGGAAGTTTTTATTTTGCAGACCCTTTGTACCTATATTGAAGATGTGCATGTGGTAAGGATTTTGATTTTGGTGCATTTTTGTCAAAAATATACATTGTTGAACTTAGTCATTTTTGGGGTGATTTTATAATAGAGGGCACATAGTTTGTCCGCGCAACTCCTCCTACAGTTTTGATGGTAGGAAGTTTTTAATTTGCAGATCATTTGTACCTATATTGAAGATGTACATGTGGTAAGGATTTGGATTTTGGTGCATTTTTGTAAAAAATATACATTGTTGAACTTAGTCATTTTTGGGGTGATTTTGTAATAGAGGGTACATAGTTTGTCCGCGCAACTACTCCTACAGTTTTGATGATAGGAAGTTTTTGTTTTGCAGATCTTTTGTACCCATATTGAAGATGTGTATGTGGTAAGGATTTTGATTTTGGTGCATTTTTGTCAAAAATATACATTGTTGAACTTAGTCATTTTGGGGCTGATTTTTTAGTAGAGGATACATAGTTTGTCCACGCAACTCCTCCTACAGTTTTGATGGTCGGAAGTTTTTATTTTGCAGATCATTTGTATCTATATTGAAGATTTGCATGTGGGAATGATTTTGATTTTGTTAAATTTTTGGAAAAAATACACATTGTTGAACTTAGTCATTTATTGGATGAATTATTAATAAAGGGTACACAGATTGTCCGAACAACTCCTCCTAGAGTTTTGATGCTAGGAAGCTTTTATTTTGCAGTTCATTTGTACCTGTATTGAAGATGTGCATGTGGTATGTATTTTGATTTCGGTTCATTTTTTTTTCAAAAATATACATTGCTCAACTTATAATTTTGTGGTGATTTAGTAATAGAGGGTACATACCGGTAGTTAATCAGTGCAACCTAGAATAACGTGTTTAGCGGGGGCATCATATGTGTCTTACAGACACAAATATTACTAGAAAATCCCAGTTTGATTCAACCTTGCACGGGGGCATGTCATCCTCTAGTTTTTGCAGGGGACCACATAAAGACTATTGTGGCCAAGTTCGGTTCCATTGGACTCAGCGGTTTCAAAGGAGACCACAAAAGAAATATTGTGAACAAGTTTGGATCCAATTGGCTTTACTGTGTCCGGGTAGGAAATCTTTAAATGCGATCCTGTAAGGTCCAATGTCAAACTATGTTCCCCTCTGGCAGCCATCTTGGATGCGATGCGGACTTGCCGGGCACATCTTTCAAAGGCGGCTAACTAAGGAGTATTGGTTATCACCAAGTTTGGTTCCATTTGGAAAAGTAGTTTCAAGGGAGAAGGTCTTGTATTTCCATAGGGTACAATGTTAAAATAAGTTCCTGGCTGTCGGCCATCTTGGATGAAGTGGTGACTTGCAAGACATATTTTTAAAAGAGGAAAACCAAAGGACTTTTGTGAACAAGTTTGAATCTAAATGGCTTTGTTGTTTCAGAGGAGAGGATCTTTGAATGCTTTCACATAAAGTCCAAAGTTGAACTATGTTCCTCGCTCTTGGCTGTTGGAGGTCTTGCGATCTTACCAGACACATTTTTTCAAAGGGGCCAACTAAAGACTGATGTTTCCAAGATTGCTTCCAATTGGCCTAGTAGTTTTTGAGAACGAGATCTTAGAAAGATTTTTCCATAGGGTCAAGTGTCAAACTAAATTCCTTGCTGGCGGCCATCTTGGATGAGATTGGACATCTTGACCATTTTCAATAAAATGTATCATAGTCCTTCACATGCTGAACATTTTGCATTTTAACTTGACTTCTATCTAAAATTGTTTTTGAAATATAAGAAAAAAGGTATAAAATCACAAAAATATGACCAAAAAAGGGCAATAACTCGATATGGAGTAAATGAACACGAGACCATAACACATATGTTTACTCCAACTGCAATAATTTTAATGAGCTGTATGGCCATTTCGGAAATTAATTCCTCATCAGCAGCACTAGAACCCAAACAAAGGAAATCCATAATTTCAAAAAAATGTTTAAAATGCATATAACCAAACGAAATCCGAATAATCATTTATATCAAATATCACTAAGGACAAAACTACGATGGAGGGAGTTAATTGATACTTAACCTCTATCTCAAACTGTTTTTGAAATATAAGACCAGATGTATAGAATTTCTAAAAATATGATCAATAAAGGGCAATAACTCCTATATGGGCATTCAGATTTTCTTCAAAATTTTTACGTGGGTACATCTTGACATGCTGAACATTTTTGCAATTTAAATTTAACCTCAAATTTGTGGCAGGGCTGAACCTGGCTATAGCCAGGTAAGCTAAAAAGATTTCATCTTTAACAGCTTTAATTGATTGATTGATGTTTTACACCAAGTTCAGCAATATCTTGGCTATATTGTGGTGAGAACTGTTAAGCAACAACTATGACACTCATCATACCTACCAAATCCTTAAAACCATTCCTCTGAATAAGAAGGTATGTCACACAAGATAAACTCATAATTTATGCTGCTACTGAATTTCAGTTTATATTATAAATTTAATTTTTCAGTGGAAGAATTTACACTGTATGACCTATGAATGATATACCTGAGTAATGAGCATCGAAAATTAAACAAAATGGATATATTTTGAACTTGGATTCCCATCTAAACCTTCTGATATTTGAAGAGTCAGTTTCTCTTGTAAATCATCTTTGTATAATTTAAAACTTTAAGGTATGAAAAACTAAATTGACAGGATTATCCAAAACATTAATAAACAGCTGCATGAAGTCTCATGATGGGCCCGTAGTTACTCAATCAAAACTTGTAGTGATCTCAATTTAAAATGTCACTATCTATAACTAGATACTCTTAAATAAATATCTGTACAATGTTTGAAATGAAGAAAGTATTGTCAAGTAAAGAGTTTAATACTACAATGTAGTATGTAAAAAAAAATTGCCTTGAAATTGACGATTAAAGTTCCATAACTCTTGCATGAAAATTTGTTTATTCACAAAAAATATACAGGTCATGAGGCCATAATACTATATATCTCTACAAAGTTTAAGGTGAATTGGCCAAAAGGTTGTCAAGTTAGAATATGACATGTAAAAAATTGCCTTAAAATTGACAATTAAAGTCTCGTATAAAGTCTTGCAAGAAAAACTGAAATTCACAGATTGTCAGGTCATCATACTTAATACATGTACAAAGTTTGAATCAAAGTTGCCGACTGGTTGTCAAATTAGAATGCAACATGTAAATAATTACCTTTAAATTGACAACTCTTGCAATAAAAGCCTAAATTTCGTGAATAAGTATTGTGGCAGTACTTTTATTTATGGGCATCAGTTTTCATAGTTTTGCATAAAAATTACTATTTCTTGTGCACTTAAATTTGTGGTTTCTAATTCTGTGCAACTAAAACTCAATGGGAATAATGCATTTCGTTCAGACCTTAATTTTGTGGTTTTATCGAAAACAATGAAATCGATGAAAATGGCACCCCACAAACAATAGTACCTTCACAGTATACAGATTTTCAGGTCATTATACCCAATACATCTACAAAGTTTGAAGCTAGTAAGCCAAATGGTTGACAAGTTAGCGCATGACACATGAAATGGACGGACAAACAAATGGACATTGGTATACCATAATACATCTGTCAATAGAAAGGTTATAAAAAGACACAAAGAAAGTCATCTTAACTGTAAGGAAAGTATAACTTTACTAGGCAGATCAACCATATTGTACAGGTTTTTCCAAATTGGTATTGGTATTTAAATTCTTAAAACTTTTAAATGATCAACCTTTCAATGCCGAAATTCTTCCCCTGATAAACAGATATGTTTTTTTTTGTTGGATCCAAAAAATATGAGCAGTCTTTGTAAAGGACCTTTCATACACCATTATAGTCCAGTTTAGTTAAACATGCTTTAATGGTTTCAGAGAAGATACCGTATGGTAAAAAAACATTAACTCCCAAATAAGATCCAATGTTTAACTATTTTTTGCACTTGTGGCAATGTCTTTTGTCAGATTCGACCAAAATGAGTAGTTGCTGTAAAGGGCCCTCCATACATAATTCCACTACAGTTTGGTTAAATTTGCTTCCATAGTTCAAGGACGTATACATTATAAGTCCTTGCATAGTTTCAGAGGATATGATGAAAAGATGATTTTCCCAGCTTTGACACAATATAAATGAGCAGTCTTTGTAAAGGACCCTTTATACATCATTTAAGTACAGTTTGGTTGAATTTGCTTCAATATCTTCAGAGAAGATGATGAAAAGCATGTGTTTTTTTAGGTATGTTCTGCACTTGAGTTCACGTTTTTTGTTCAACCAGAATAAAATTAGCAAAAGACCTTAACATCAGTTCTGTAAAGTTTGGCTGAATCAGTGCCCCCAAGGTACGAAAATATTTAAAATTCCTAGGTTTTTTTTTTTTTAATTGGGTTTCGGGCCCTCCTTTTCAAAAAAAATATTGGTCAGGCCCCCTAGCAGAAAGTCTGGATCCACCACTGTGAATTCACTGGAGAGGTTTCACAGGAGATAATTAAAATATGATTTTCCCATGAGTCCAATGCTAAATTATGTTACCTGCTTGCAGTCATGTTTCCTATGGGATCTAAATAAAATGAGCAGTCTTTGAACAGGATCTTCCATACACCATTCCAGTACATTTTGGTTATATTTGCATCAAAAGTTACACAGGAGAAGATGATAATATTTTCCCCATATAGTCCAATGTACAACTAAGTTCAGCACTGGTTGCCATGGTTTTTTTAAAGGATCTGAGGCCATACAAAAATAATGATAAGATTCTCAGGCCATTTTTCTGAAAAAATGATGAGGCAGGAAGGGAGAAGATTTTTATTTTTATTGGTTCAAAATCATGATGAGGCATCTTTTTACATTTCTGAAATGCCCAAAAAGTGATGAGGCAGGTAATTAATCAATTTTTTTTTATTTGAAACTTGAATAAACTAGAGGATGACATGCCCCTGCGAAAGGTTGAATCAAATTGGGATTTTCTAGTAATATTTGTGTCTTAAGACACATATGATGCCCCCACTAATCACATGTTTTTCTAGGTTGCACAGATTAACTACCAGTATGTACCCTCTATTACTAAATCACCAAAAAATTATGAGTTGAGCAATGTATATTTTTGAAAAAAAAATGAACCGAAATCAAAATACATACCACATGCACATCTTCAATATAGGTACAAATGAACTGCAAAATTAAAGCTTCCTAGCCTCAAAACTCTAGGAGGAGTTGTTCGGACAATATTAATAATTCATCCAATAAATGACCAAGTTCAACAATGTGTATTTTTTCCAAAAATGCACCAAAATCAAATTCCTTCCCACATGCACATCTTCAATATAGGTACAAATGATCTGCAAAATAAAAACTTCCTACCATCAAAACTGTAGGAGGAGTTGCGTGGACAAACTATGTACCCTCTATTACAAAATCACCCCAAAATTACTAAGTTCAACAATGTATATTTCTGACAAAAATGCACCAAAATCAAAATCCTTACCACATGTACATCTTCAATATAGGTACAAAAGATCTGCAAAATAAAAACTTCCTAGCATCAAAACTGTAGGAGGAGTTGCGCGGACAAACTATGTACCCTCTATGAAAAATCACCAAAAATGACTAAGTTCAACAATGTATATTTTTGACAAAAATGCACCAAAATCAAAATCCTTATCACATGCACATCTTCAATATATGTACAAATGATCTGCAAAATAAAAACTTTCTAGCATAAAAACTGTATTAGGATTTGCGCGGACAAACCATGTACCCCCCTCTGACAGACGGAAGACGGACGGACGGACAAGGGCAAAGCAATATGCCCCCGACTTATCGTCGCGGGGGCATAAAAAGTAAAATTAGTTCCCAGAAATGAGATGAGGCAGGGGCCTGAGAAGCTAATGTATTTTTTTATTTTGCCTGAACAAAATGAGTTACTTCCATACATCATTCCTGTAAAGTGTGATTGGTTTCAGAGATAAATGAAAATGTGAAAAGTTAAGAAATGAATGGACCAACAACAGATGCCATGTGATGACAATAGCTCAGAATTACATCTCTGGGTCAGGAAAGCCAATAAATAAACATATGAGTTTGACTGATTTTGTTTAATAGTACTTCATTAATTGTAACAGACGGACGGATATCATCAACATACATAAATAACAAATCACAACCAATAAATAACGTCTATATTGTCTACTGGAATGAATAACTTGGATTTGGTGTAGCACCACACCAGGCACCAATAAACTTCAGAACATCCTGTAACTCATTACTGTGTGATACCTGCAAAACAAAAATATATAACGCATAATGGAGTGTTGCCTAAAAAATAGAAAATTCAAGAGTGACTCATATGAACTTGGGCCAATGCTGTTCATTAAGGTAGGAAATGACTCAAAGATATTATAATATTTGTATCTATCTATATTCATGTTTGTATTTACTAAATACACTCAGAGATACATTGTACCACAAATAGACATTTTTATTTTGCCCCTGAGGAAACTTTTATGCCATCAAAATATTATGCATACTTAGTTCCATCTTCCCAAGTCAAGAGTTTGAGGTTCATGTCCTTCCCCACAAGGAAAGTGGAGGAGCACATCATGGACCTCAAACACTTTACTTTGAAAGATGACTTTGTTCAATATTTATAAATACCTGTGAAGCAAACCTTGGCTTTCATCAAGACCAAATATGTGACACAATAATTTTCCTTCATCAAATCTATTGTTATACCTAATGTCATCAGAGCCTTTATAACAACAAGTTGATTATGTTGATATGTAAATCTTATCTTTATTGGTAAGTTAATCACTTATGGAAATTTTAGAGCATATAACAAATTTTGAAAGCTGCTTCATGTACATAAGTCTATTAAGGAAATATTTGAAATATATGTACATGACATGTTTGATGTATAAACTTTCATCACTTAACAGGGTTGACACCAACTTAACCCAGGAAAACTGAATTCACTAGTACTGCAGTGATTTTCCTTTTTCTGAAATTTTCCAAAATTTTGCTATCCTTAAACAATTTAATTTTATATTGTTTTGTATTTACATCTATCATAATTCCATTTTTTTTTCTTTTTTATTAACAGCTTTTGGACTGCTGATTCTGTTTCAGTCATTTTAATGCTGTTTTACAACACATTTTTCTAATGAAATCTAAAATCTGTCTATTAATTTTCACCACTGAATCAAAAGTATACATGGCCACAAAAGCGAAGAGGGTTCAAGATGACCTACAGACAAAAAATGTCCATCAAAAGACACCAAACAACCAATTACCACCCACTATCAGACCTAAAATAAAACTGTAAAAATTAGATATGAAGTATAATTGTATATTTTTATCCCAGTCTTACAAATTCTTTCTCTCAATATTGCATAAAATGATAACATTGGAAATAAAATATGGCATTTATAATTGATAGTTACCTTGGTAGCCATAAGAAATTTATTCCAGTCGTCTTTATTGGCTACATGTCCTGGAGTTTTGAAATCCATCTGGTTTCTCAGCACAGGATAACCTAAAAATTATATTTCACATTAAATACAAATCAAACCTATATTTTTTTTATTATATATGTATAATTCTAATGCTCTTATTTTTGTAACGCTAATTTTGATTGAATGGCATCACAATTTTCTGGGGAAAATCCAAGATTGATTTTCGGAACCAACAGCAAGGTAATGGAACCAACAGCAAGGTAATGGAACCAAAGGCAAGGTAACCAACAGCAAGATAATGGCACAGACGCATACAAATCTTCTTAAAATGCTAATTTCAAACATTCTTTATTGAATTTGCAATAGAATAGAGATAACAAAACTGTATTTTAAGACCTTCAGCAGTTAATTTTACTGTCACAAATATCCATTTTCCGGCTCCACCAACACATCGCTGGAAAACTGTTTGCAACAGTAAAAACTACGATATACCCCCTCAGATCCTAAAATACAGTATGATTATCTCTTAATTATTTTTGAAATCGTAGTGAAAATACAAGAGGCTCTCAAGAGCCTGTATCGCTCACCTGGGCCATTGCTGACAAATACAGTCAAAAATAATAATACCAATGTTGAATGCCAATCTTGAATCTGTTCAGACAAGCCAGACACATTTTAAGAAGGGGACAAACTAAGGTCCATTGTGACCAAGTGTGATTCCAATTGGCCAAGTACTTTCAGAAGAGAAGATCTTGGAATATGTTTCCCCATAGGGTCCAATGTTAAACTAAGTTCCCCGCTGGTGGCCATCTTAGATGATGTGCAGACTTGCCGGACTCATTTTTGAAAGGGAACCACCTAACGACTATTCTGGCCAAATTTGGTTCCGATTGGCTCTGCGGCTTCAGAGAAGAATATCTTTGAATACCTTCCCATAGGGTCCAATGATAAAACCAGGCTTCACGCGCTGGTGGCCATCTTGGATATGATGCGGACTTGACAGACACTTTTTTGAAAGGGGACCAACTTAGGACTATTGTGAACATCAATATGTATTTGGAAACCAAATTTCATTGAAATCGGAAAATGTTGAATTTTCCCGCCTTTTTTTGCGGCCATTTTGAAAATGGCGGTCAACAAACAATTTTCAACATCTGTTTTGAAGTCGCAACATCAATATCTACTTGGAAATCAAATTTCATTGAAATCGGAAAATGTTGAATTTTCCAGCCTTTTTTGGTGGCCATTTTGAAAATG
>MJUU01029588.1:85207-95435 GCA_002080025.1 Modiolus philippinarum | reverse complement strand
CCTGTTATAACACAAGGTAGAGCCCTAATCCCTGTATCAGGAGCTACAACTCACCTGTTTTAACACAAGAAAGAGCCCTAATCCCTGTATCAGGAGCTACAACTCACCTGTTATAACACAAGGTAGAGCCCTAATCCCTGTATCAGGAGCTACAACTCACCTGTTATAACACAAGGAAAAGCCCTAATCCCTGTATCAGGAGCTACAACTCGCCCGTTATAACACAAGGTAGAGCCCTAATCCCTGTATCAGGAGCTACAACTCACCTGTTTTAACACAAGGAAGAGGCCTAATCCCTGTATCAGGAGCTACAACTCGCCCGTTATAACACAAGGAAGAGCCCTAATCCCTGCATCAGGAGCTACAACTCACCTGTTATAACACAAGGTAGAGCCCTAATCCCTGTATCAGGAGCTACTAATGATGCTTCATAACAGTTTCTTTCATCTCTTGGTAATACTTGTTCCACTTTCTGATCCATAGATACAGCTAACACCCACTCCTTCAATTCTTCATGTTGTTGGCTCTGTAAGTAAATATATAACAAACTGTCCTTACATACTTTACTATACAGCTGATATATCAACCTGTCTTTATCTTAAACATTATATAAAGCCTTGGAGCAAAAACCTTACGTGTATGACTACATGCAAAATTTTTCTTAAATTAAAAAAAAAAGTTATTCTTCTGTAAATGATGGTTTACAGTGTGAGATCTATGCACACGATCTCGTCTTCCATGGGTAAATGACCAACCATGTGTGTTCATTTTGTGATGCAATAATCATTACCATGACTAAAGGTCATAAAACACCTGACATCACAATGTAAGGTACACTCAAATGGCAATGACGTTATTCACACAGTATAGGTTTCCAGATGTTTGTTGTTGTATTGTACAGAAGAAATAGCTACTTACATTCAATGAAAATCAAAGATCAGAATATCTTTCAATCATGAAAGAAATTCTTCTTGTTGTTCTCTCGTTTCACATAGCTTCACTCAAGAAAAGATGGAATTTCTTATATTCTGCTGAAGTGAAATATCCAGGTAAATCCTGCAATTTGATTGGTCACCTTGACAGGGGATATGAGACTGTATCCCTGTGGTAGCAAAATCGCAATTTTTGAATGCTTTTAATAGAAAAATTATGGCACTTTTAGCAGAATATAAAAGTTATTCTGGCTTCACAGGGGATAGGGGTTCATATTCCCTGTCTGTGCCCTATATCCCCTTCGCCTGACGGCTCAGGGGATATAAAACACAGACAGGAAATATGAACCCCTATCCCCTGTGAAGATTCCCGAATAACATAAAATATTCATGATAGATACCCCCATCTTTGATCTGTTCTCATGTAAGAAGCTTTTATTCCTAAATCAAAGCAGAACACAGATGAAGTCTCTGAGAAACTTGTGATACCCTGCAAAAAGACAGATAGACCTGCAATTAGCTAAGCATGGGCAAAAGAATGGTTTTTGTTGTAGAGTTATTAAAATGTCCATGTATAACTTACTGTGAGATGTGGTTTTTCTGGAAGTGGAATCTCAAATGGTATATCTGTATCCTGGAAATCACTGTGGTCCAGCATATCTAATGATCCTTCTTCTATTGCCTGTAATGTAGGGTTTAAATGTAAATACAAATGGCCAAAGTTGGTACAAATACATTTGTCTGGTATGACCCTATTCTCTTGTTAGAGTTATGCATGTATGTTATGTTTCCATCTGAGAATGTCTCTGTGTGATATTTTTTATTGAAAAACTGAAGCAAACTCTAGCCCTTTATGTGCCTTGAAGGATCCAGGTTGCAATGTTGGATTTGTTTATTACTGAATCTTATTTAAGACATCTTTTGAATTTATCTAATATAGGTATCTCTCTTTTTTTTTGCAAATTGCAAAAGTAAATACAAGTCAAAGTCAAATGACAGCATTTCTAAGTACATGCAAAGCAGAGAGACAGATTATCTCCCTTTGATTACACTGTTATATATTTCCAAAGCTTTGTTAGAACTAAGAGGCGTTAAATATTTTTTAATGATTAATATGACCGGATTAGTCTATGATATTCTAATGTAATATTTGTTACCAAATAAATTGATAAAATCATGATAGTTTAGTTAAATTGAAATTCAACTAAGGAAGGTAATATACAAAGAAAAAATTTCATATGTTTCTTGTTCTTAAGAAAGGATGTGTATTGACTGAAGTTTTTTATTTACCTCTGATATATCCAGATATCTGTTCAAGAAAACAAATGCCATATTCTCCCAACCTAAAGCCTAAAAAGATAGTGAAATATAAGTTAAGTTTCTAAATATATTAAAAAAAAACTTACATGTTTTATCAGTCAATGAGTGCAAAGATAAATGTGCTTATACAGCTGTTTAACTTATCAGAACAGTCACTATATTTTTCTCTAATATCATATAGCTCAACTCAACATAATCAAAATTTCTTACACTCTTGAAAAATGTCCTGATCTTAAATGTGATCTCACAAATGAACTTATGTCTTTCAAGTATTATTTTATAATACTATAATGGAGAAATGACAACAAGTTATACCTCTGCTCACTAAACCCTGAATCAATATGACTAGTGCACATTTAAGTGTGTGTGGACACAATCTGTACATGTGTGTACACAGTACAAGTATGGATATGATGATATACCTCTCCCTTTTTCCAAGAAAATAAACAAAGGTGAATTATCTCCTTTTCATAATTTCAAGCAGAAAGCATATCTCCATGCGGTGAGTCCTAAGAGCCCTAAATCATTTCTATGGGCGGTAGGCAACCTTTCTGTAAAGTTTCATCCATCAATTTGAGACACTTTTAATTTTCCTGCCTTTTGTTTAGTTTTGATGGCAACAGCAGCTATTTTAAATATTCTGAGCCCGGAAATCCATTTCTATTGGTGCAAATCCTGAGCCCAAAAAATCGTTTCTATGGGTGCTAGGCAACCTTTCAGTAAAGTTTCATCCAAATTCAAACACTCTAAATTTTAAGGCTTTTTTCCAGTTTCCATGGCAAAGTGGCCAGTTTGAAAATACCAAAAAACGTGTGTGTGTGTATATATATCTACTCTTTTTAAGTCAGATCCTTTTGAAGCTGTTGAGATTTGCTGGAAAAGTTTCTGAAAAGTATCAAGAGTTGTGTTTTTATTTGTACAGAAGGATGGACAAGGATGAAACAATATGCTACCCCTTCTTGTTGTAGGGGCATAAAAATAATGTGTAATGATGACATACCCTTGCCATCATGCCTGCCTCAAAGAACGCTTTGTCAGCTGGTATAACATCAGTATGACGCAGTAATGACACAGATAGCTTGGCAGCGATAGAATCAAGAGATTTATGTGCCATAGCAGCAGATCTGTTGGCATAGTAATGGGCTATCAATAACATACTCTGGAACTCCATGTGTGGTGGTGTGTTGGCGTCCGACGACTTGGACATGTTTTCACACTGTAACAAAAACAAAGTAGAACTGTGATTTGTTAATAAATCATTACTATCATAATGAAGCAGTGATATTTCTTTTACTCTCTAATTTTCAAAAGTATCAACTGAATTCTAATCCCATGTCTAAATACAAATATGTACATGTAGACAAAAGTACTAGTTTTTAATTCTTATGCACTGATTTTCAAACTGTGTAATAATATGCACTTATAGACTGGGTCGGAAAACAACAGCTGTTTTGTTTGACCCGAGGATTGGACTGTTGTACAAAGCCGAAGGCTGAGTGCAACAGTTTAGTCAGAGGGTCAAACAAAACAGCTGTTGTTTGAGGAACCAGTCTATAACTGTTTTGTTATACCTTTTCATGTTCAATGTTTTTCAGTCTTTAAAATATGTTTTATTGGTACATTATTTCCATCTTTATTTTATTTATTTAATAAATGCAAACTTCATTTTTGTTCAATACGCTCCATTTCATCTGAATACAATTCATGTCACCAGTTTGGTTGTGCAGACAACAGGAGATCATGTGATATGGGTGTGATATTTTTGAACCAATCAAAATAAGGCGGGTGGTCAACAGATCAGTTTCGGTTAACAGACTAAAAACCGTCAACAGATCGTTTTTTTTGGTTTGAGGAATAAAACAGACAAATTGTCGATTTTTTTCTCATATGCATTTATGTAAGGAAAATGTTATAAGGTATAACAAAACCTGTTATTAATAATAATTCTGTACACAGAGAATACAATTCTAAACTTATCACTTTCTATTGTCAACTTATTTATGAGTGATGAAATTGTTAAAATCATACTTATGTATGTGAGGTAGAAGAAAAATCATTCCGACTTGGAAAGGAAATATGTTTATTAATTGTACTTACCAAATCAAACAACACATCTCTGAGATCTGCCCAAACTTTGTAAGCTTCAGGACGGTTCAAGTCTCTGGCATTTATTATATCATTAAATATTCTCTTATAGATGTTAAAGTTCTAAAAAAAAGGAATTAACAATAGGTACAATGTTAAATATTATCAGTTTAAAATTGTACATTTTTTTTCAAAAGATTTTTTATTTGTAAAAGCAATATCCCATTAACAATCCTCTGAAGAATCATACCTGTCAACTCGCCCGATTTCTGCGGGTCAGACCCGATATTTTCACTTGTCACCCGATGAGATGTAGTAACCTGATCGGTTGTTCAATAACCCGAGAATCAAAGTCATCATCCGTGTTCACCCAGATTTGATTTCAGGTAACGTTTTGTGTATTAATGTTCGTATTTACATTTCCGGTTGTGTTTTTATTTATTCTATCTGCTTGGAATACTGTCTCCTATTGTTGTAATTAAGCCATTATGGAGTTTGATGAGCCGTTTTTAAGATAACTACATGCATTGAGTGTACTGGGAATTTCTTCAACTCAATAGAAAAGACCAATTTCTGGACCAGCAATGTTGTCAACAACCCCAAAAACGGAAAAGCTTTATACAAGTGTTTGCGGTGGAAATAAAGTTTGATTGGGGCGTAGGGTAAAATCAAGCGTCCTGGTGATTAGTAAATCAGACAGTGAACTTTTCTGATAGTTACAATGATCAGCAACGATTTTAGGTCAGAATTAAATATTGACACATTATGTCCAGTTTTGGTTCAAGTAAAAATCTTAATCTGAAAATGTGAAACAAAGCCAAAGGTATTCAATAGTAGACATGAAATTTAATTATCATGTCTGTTGTTTATAAGTAGGTAGTAAGTGAGTATTAAAGTATGTAAATAAATTACTCGATAATTAAATAATTAGGTTGAAAAAGGTCTTGTCGCGCATTTATAGTAGAATAATTGGGATGAAAAAAGTTCACATGTTATGACCTGATTTTTTAGCATCCAATGCAGGTCATGACCAGATTTTGGGTCATTGGAGGTTGACAGGTATGAAGAATGATATTTGGAAAAACAACTAGAGATGTCAGAATATCAACTATGTATGCATATATACACTAACAAACCACACACAGTGACTGAAATCTGAACTACTGTATAATCATTTATTTTCGTGGGGACAAAATTTCGTGACTTTAATCTTTAGAACTATTTCATGTGGACAAATTTTTTGAGGAATTCATCTGTTGCTGGAATTAAATTCATGGGAATTTATTGTCCATTGTGTATGACCTTACCAGTCTACTAGTTCCTATAGTTAACAATTTGGGTAAGCTGTACCTATTATATTTTTGACCAACTGGTATTGCTGGACTACAACATAGATTGGAAAAAGTTTTTGGTGGATTGCTTTTGTTAACTAATCAACACAATCAGGATCCTTTTGAATTGTCCAACAATACAATTGTATATCAATCTGTTATGGCCTGGGGAGGTTTTACCTTGATAAAGTATTGCCTTATAGAAAGATAAATCTATTTAATTAATGAAAGAAAAAATTGACAATTAATTCAAATTCCCTTTATCTATATTGCAATATTTATTCTTGAATTATGCAATCTTAAGAATTTTAATAAAGTACAATATTTTGTCATTAAATGTAAACTATTTATAGTCCCTATTTTCATCAACAGATCAAGGTAAAACCTCCCCAGGCCATAACAGATTGATATACAATAGTATTTTTGGACAATTCAAAGGATCCTGATTGTGTACAAATTCTATATTTTAACAATTTCTTACTTGATGGAAAGGAGGGCTCCATATTGTACATATACTGCCAGAGCTTGTCTACAAATTCTATATTTTAACAATTTCTTACTTGATGAAAAGGAGGGGCTCCATATTGTACATATACTGCCAGAGCTTGTCTACAAATTCTATATCTTAACAATTTCTTACTTGATGGAAAGGAGGGGCTCCATATTAAACATATACTGCCAGAGCTTGTCTACAAATTGTATATCTTAACAATTTCTTACTTGATGGAAAGGAGGGGCTCCATATAGCACATATACTGCCAGAGCTTGTCGACAAATTGTATATCTTAACAATTTCTTACTTGATGGAGAGGAGGGGCTCCATATTATACATATACTGCCAGAGCTTGTCTACAAATTCTATATTTTAACAATTTCTTACTTGATGGAAAGGAGGGGCTCCATATTGTACATATAATGCCAGAGCTTGTCTACAAATTCTATATTTCAACAATTTCTTACTTGATGGAAAGGAGGGGCTCCATATTGTACATATACTGCTAGAGCTTGTCTACAAATTCTATATTTTAACAATTTCTTACTTGATGGAAAGGAAGGGCTCCATATTGTACATATACTGCAAGAGCTTGTCTACAAATTCTATATTTTAACAATTTCTTACTTGATGGAAAGGAGGGGCTCCATATTGTACATATACTGCCAGACCTTGTCGATAAATGTTACATTTTAAATATTTTTTACCTGATGGAATGGTGAAGCTCCATACTGTACATATACTGCTAGAGCTTGTCTATAAATGTTACATTTTAGATATTTCTTACCTGCTGGAATGGTGGAGCTCCATACTGTACATATACTGCCAGAGCTTGTCTACTATCTCCATTCTTGATCAGATGTGTAGCATACAGAGCAGCATACTTATGTAATACTTTTGTATTCTGAAACATAATAACCAAATTACATTTATAATTTCCTGTTATACTTTGGTTGTCTGAAGGTACGCCAAAATCAAGAATTCCTTGAATACTCTTCTATAATGTCAACAAAAAAGTTCTGGTGTTTATTATGAAAATTTCTCCTCTTCATGTTAAAATAAAGAATAGCATTCCATAAATCCTATGTTTTTACAACATGTTTGACTTTTTCCCCTTTTCCCAATATCATAATTTCTACTTACAAACGACCCAACCTTTATTGATTCAGAAACTGATATCAGAACCTGCTTATCAATTTCAGTCTACACATCTGTAGCTGTATCTATGAGTTTTGTCATACCTGTTACCAGACACTTGTCCCACTCTCCTTTCTCTACATATACATAACTCACCTGTTTTGCAGCTGTTTCCAGACACTTATCCCATTCTCCTTTCTCTACATACATATCTAATGCACCAACCACATCCACATTGGCTAACTGTAAAAAGTAGGTAGAAATCCAATATCATTATATTATCAGCACTACAAGTCTGAAATACATCCCCCAATATGGCATGTCAAGAAATCTGAAATACATCCCATAATAGGGCAATGTCGAAACAAGCTTGTGACAAAATGTATCATTCACCATGGCAGAGAAATTCTTCATGATAATAACTTTATAATGCTAAAAATATCCCATAAGAAATTAGTTTAGAATGCTTAAAAAGTCACAAATTGACCGAGTGGGCAAATCAAAGGCAGTATTCCAATAGATGTGATTATGCACTCTACAATATGGCATGACCATACATATTTTATGACAAAATTTCAAGATTGTAGCAGTTACTATAGCAGAGAAAAGACTGACCAAAAACTTTCCTCTAAAATGTGAAAAGTGTCATAAATTGACTTACTCAGAAAACAGAAAGTGGCATCCCAACAGGTTTGAATGGTCTTAAAAATATAGATTGAATGATTGTAAGTGTTTTACTACATGTATAAATATTACTTACCACATCAGCTCTTCCCTGGTCCTTCAACTGGTTCTTATATCTCTCATCTACATACTGTTCTAGCCTGTAATATAACACAGTACAAGGATTTAAAGTCACTCATGTTACAACAAAATGACAATGTTTCTCTCAGTTTCTGAAATACATGTAATAAGGATGTGGAACTTGGGCTATAAAACAGTGTATTTTATGATCACTTTTTAATCACTGAATTAAATAAATTGATAGATAAATAAATACTTAGTCCTATAAATAAATACTTAGGTTCCATGAATATTTACTTTGATTCTTTAAACAAATATCAAGGTTCTAAAAGAAATACCTTGATTTGTAAGTTCTATGCTGTAAATAAATACCTAGGTTCTAATTCCTTGGCCACTTTCTTTGCCTTGTTCCACTCTTCTCCTGCTATTAACATATCTATAGCTTCTTTTATTAAATCTACCGTCAGATATAACTCTGCAGCCTGGAAACAAAATTAAAAAAAAGTTAACGAGATATAACTTCTCCTTGTATAAGCATATCTATAGCTTCTTTGATTAAATCCACTGTCCATACCTGTTAACCTTCGAAAGCCCCAAGTAGGGAGATCTCCCTACCAAAATTATCCCAAGTAGGGAAATCTCCCTACCAAAATTTTTCTCAAGGAGGGAGATTTCCCGTGGAGGTTTTCGCGACATATATTTAGGCCTATTTCAACAGAATTTAGTCTAAATGATACTTAAATGTATGTATATACTCAAATAAGGTACTATGCTCAAGCACATTAACATTAATGTTCTTATTACTTTTGAGGTTACATTCTTGACCTGCAACACATAGAAAAAATTGCACCTTTATGGTACAAGTTAATGTATTAATCTAGTTTAAATTTCATTGAATACACTGATCCTGTGTCAGTGAAGAAAACAGTTTTAATTTTGTTTGCATGGGAAATTCTCCTATCTGGACATCCGGGCACTTTACCTGTTGAGGCGGTGAAAAAGTCCACATTTCATTATATATCTAATTAACTTCAACTTTGATTTATTCATTCATTTTTCAAGATATTTACATGAAACTCTGAGTATGCATTTAAATCATATCCGAATTTCAAGACCATACTTATTATAACAACGAATATATTGCAATTTAAAATATCGATTTTTTACATAGATTATATCTGTAAACATTCGTCGCGTCACCACCTACATTAGTGTGCAAGATTGAATCAACTAATCTGATTGGTCAATCAGCTTTGTGATGTCACGCCAGATAAGAGAATAAATCAATATGTATGATAAAATAAATTACCTTAAATTTGTAAATAAAAATAAATAATTTGCAAATAGCTGGCAAATTTTGCCTTTGAACATTTTCATGCTTTTAAATTTAAATTCAAATTTGTTTTTTATGTAAATTGATTAATACAAAAGGAACACAATTAAAAGTGCTCAGGAATAAAATTATAAACATTCAAACACAGATTTTAAAGGAAGACAACACAAGTCTCACATCTCGTGTTCTGGTAAAAAAAAAAAAAAAAGAGATTTTTCCTGCATTCAAAGCGAAGTTTAATTGTGAAAATAGAGTGGAAAATGTTAAAAAAATTAAATATTTTAAGCTACTGACTGGAAATTGCAATAAAGGTAAGCAGGTAATCTCTGATTGACAGGTAAATTAGGTGATAACTTAGGTAAACACTACCGATGAGTGTTTGTTTACGACTGAATTAATCCTCTAATTAGCAGAACAGGTGTAATAAAACTATCATTTTGGGCAATTAGATAAAAGTGACAAAGATTATGATCATCATACTTCCATTTTTGGCAATTTTTCAGAAATCGGGAGATTCTCAGCTCCCGCTCGGGAGACTGCTAGCTGCCGGGAGATACATGAATTTTTGACAAAATATCGGTAGCCTCCCGACGAAATTGGGAGAGTTGAAAGGTATGACTGACCAATATAACTCTGCAGCCTGGAAATGAGATATGACAGCTAAAAAAAAATATAATGTAAATGTCAACATAGAACATAACAACACTGATATGATTATTACAGTACAAAAGTAATGAAGGCCAAAGACTCACAAATTTTATTTGTCCAACATAAGATTTGTTACATACTGTTCATTTCAAAACAATATATAGCGACTTCCATTCCTTCCTATTATACAAAAAACATAAGAATT
>MJUU01029588.1:30993-62887 GCA_002080025.1 Modiolus philippinarum | reverse complement strand
TTACCTTAGCTTCAGCGACTTCTATGGCTTCATCCCACATATGTCCCTATACTTCCTGTTATATAATGAATTACCTTAGCTTCCCCTTCTTCTATGGCTTCATCACAATATAATGAGTTATCTTAGCTTCAGGGACTTCTATGGCTTCATCCCACATATGACTCTATACTTCCTGTTATATAATGAGTTACCTTAGCTTCAGCGACTTCTATGGCTTCATCCCACATATGCATCTCCTGGTACATCTCCATAGCTTCATCAACATGATTCTGTAAATTAATATGTTATAAAAATTATACTCGTAATTGCTTATCAAATCGCCGATTCAGAAACTGAGGAATTATGGGTACAGTGATTGTATTTCAAATTTTGGTGTACGGACAATCAATTTTTAAACAATGACGTTACGTTATTTACGTTCGTGACCAATCAAATTATTTTGGTGTACACTCTACCCACAATGCTTTAGTTTCTGAAACAGCAAAATACTGTAAATCGGAATATTTTGCATGTGTCTAATTTTTGCTATGTTTGCGGCAGAGAATCAGGCAAGAATTTTAGCCTTAGCGTAAATTTTATTCCCCATTCAAATGCAATGGGTCAAGTATAAAATTGTGAATTCTAAACAAAGCCAATATTTCCCTGCCCTGTTTTACACCAAAATCCCGCAAACAAAAGACGATGTGAAAAATAAAGGGCTACGCCGAGCGCAGCATGATACGACCACAGCATGTCGTCCACTGAAATTTGAAAAAGTGTAATTTAAAGTGAGTATGGACATAGGAAAGAGCTTGACACAATAATTAGATGGACGCAATAAGGAGATTGACCAAGTAACTAGCTGGACACAAACTAGGGAAAATAAAAATTAGCCCTTATGACTCCTTATGATTCCTCTTTGACCCTCTATAGCTCAGAAACAGTAAGAGCTACGCCCAATCCATTGACATGATGCTGAAAGCTTATATCAAGAGGAATCAAAAGAAAAAAATCCCATCGAAATGCGATGAAAAATAAAAATTTAAGGTAATCTGTAAATTTACGATTTTGGCCCCCTTCAGCCCCTCATAGCTCGGGAACGGCAAGAGCTACCTCAAATCCGTTGAATACTACTGAAAGCTTCCATCAAGTAGAATCCAAAGAAAAAATCCCATCGAAATCCGACGAAAAATAATTTTTTTAGGTTATCTGTAAATTTACGATTTTTGCCCCCTTCAGCCCCTCATAGCTCTGAAACGGTAACAGCTACGCCAAATCTTTCGACATACTACTGCAAGCTTACATCAAGAGGAATCCAAAGAAAAAAATCCCATCGACATCCGACGAAAAATAAAAATTTTAGGTTATCTGTAAATTTACAATTTTGGCCCCTTCAGCCCCTCATAGCTCGGAAACGGTAAGAGCTACGCCAAATCCGTTGACATAGTATTGAAAGCTTACATCAAGAGGAATCCAAAGAAAAAAAACCCATCGAAATCCGATGAAAAATAAAATTTTTTGGTTATCTGTAAATTTACGATTTTGGCCCCCTTCGGCCCCTAATAGCTGGGTAAGGAAACAAGTTAAAAATCTAATAGTAGAGTGCTACAATAATTTTTCATTAGGAATCCTTTGGAAAAAATTGCATCAAAATCGGACTAAAAATAAAAAAATGAAATTTTTGAAATTCGCCCCTATTGGGCCCCGTTTATCTTGTGAACGGTACATGCCACATGAAATCCGTTGGCATACCACAGATTGGAAATTTTCTAAGGAGTTTACTGTAAGAAACCCCATCAAAATCCGATAAATAATAAAGATTCTACAGTCAAATATGTGAAAACAACCAATTTAACCCCTTTTGGCCCCTTTTTCTAAAACGGGCGGGGCCAGGAACATAAAATTATAGCCCAGGCTAAAGCATGTGCCAAGAAACATCATACTAAAATTTGAAAATGATCTGTTCACTGGAACCAAAGTTATGCTGTCAACAGACACAAAAATACCCAAGTTTACCCCTTTTTGGCCCCTTTTTCTGAAACGGGTGGGCCATAAACCCGAAATTAAAACCCGGGATAGCCATTATGCCAAGAAACATCATACTGAAATTTGAAGATGATCTGTCCACTAGAAACAAAGTTATGCTGGCCACAGACGCCGACGCCGAGGACTGCGCCATAACATAATACGACCGCAAAATTTTTGCGGTCGTATAAAAAACAATATCTGGTATATAGGATGTATTTCTTTTGCCAGTTCTTGACATTCGGAACATGTTCTAGTTACTAAAGTGTACTGTCTTTTTTGGTATTGCAGAAAAATCTCCAATATTGCGTCATTTGTTATCATCCTTGAAGATTGCAGTTTTGTTGACTTATCCGGCATCCATTGATGTAAAATAAAGTTTGAAATGAAAAGGAACACCACATTTTAAAAATCAAGTGAAAGAGTCAAAAATTTTATCCTGATATTACAGATTTGCATTAGGAATACGATTTTTGGTAGCTCAATAAACATAATGAAAAAGGCAAGAGAAAAAATCCACAATCAAAGGCAAAAATACAAAATATTTGCTAATACTTAAATGACAAACAAATATTGAATTCATATTTTTTTCTAGTAATTAATCAATCATTTTTTTTTTTTTTTCAAAAGTCAAGTTTGTCTACTGGCAATTCATTAAATGTGTATTTTGGAAAAAAATGTACCTGTTCTAGATATATACTTTCTGCCTCTTTATACTTCTTCTCCATGATGGCAAATCTGGCTCTGACTTTATAGTGATTAAATCCATCACCACCCTAAAAATAAAAATATGGCCTTTTACACATTTCAAATTCAATAGCATGTGTAATTTACAGCTCAATGATGGCAGACCTGGCTCTGACTTTATAATGATTAAAGCCATACCCACCCTGCAGAGAAAAATATGGCTGTTAAATACTTCTCACTTGTTATCATGATTTTACTTCAAAACAATCAATATGAATAAACAAGAATATCAGCTAGGAACTTTTCCTTACCAAACGAAGTTTCTGTCTTATGGCAATTACATTCAGAGGGAACAATCCCCAATATATGTTAGGTAGTATCTCAAATCTAGACTTTGATGAAATTTTGAGACTCCTCCAAGGACTGCTGCGTCTATAAATTTGCTTAAAATTGGCCTTCAAGTTTCAAAAGAGAACACTTTAATGTGTTTTCCATGGGGTCCAATGTTTAACTATGAACTCTGCTTGCAGCCATCTTAGATTAAATGAGACCATGTCAGAAACAATTTATGAAAGGAAAAACACAAACAGCTATTATGACCAAATTTGGTTCTATCTCAAAGGGTCATTTCAAAGACGAAGTTTATAATAGGGTCAAATATTAAATTATGCATGGAAAAAATACTTTTTAAAATGATCATTCAAGGACAATTGTAAACAGATTGGGTTCGAATATGGTTGGTTTCACAGCAGAGGATTTTTTTAATTAAGTTTACAGCCGGCAAAGAAATGACAGAGCCTCACTCTGGCTATAAGGCAATTGAGCTAAAAGGAATCAATCTAAATGCAGACTTTTCAATATTCTTTAACATACATGTAAAATTAAATATATAGATTAATAGTCTTACATGTTGTCTTGACACTTCTTCAGCAATCCTAAATGTTTCCTTCATATATCTAGCTTTAGCAATGTCACCAAGTGCCGAATAGCATCTGAAAATAATATTTTAAAATTTAAGCAAATAACAAAAACTGAATTCAGAAGCTACCCAAGATACTGAGTAAACATTGATAGATTACAAAAACACTTGGAAGATTTATCATGGAAAATTCTGTTTAAATACAGTTTCAGTATGATCTCATGTTTTTGCATATCTATTAGAATTTTGGAATCCTCTTTTTCAAAGCATGTAAGTATTTTGGACCCATTATTTTCTTTTCAAATTTCCTCTCTAGAAACATTTTATGATTTGTTATCAAATTATTTTTTTTCTTGCATTAATGGTACTAAAATGAATGTTAAATTTAAGGTTAAAACTGAAGAGTATCTAAAATAGAAGTTGAAAATTGAATGTTGATATATTAATCTTTCAACAAATTTCATAGAAGTTCAAAAAAATTTCAAAAGAACAAGGACAAATCCCAAAATTATTCATTTAAGATAAATTAATCTTTATATTCAAAATATATTTCTTTCTTCATTGTTAAAATAGTATTTGTCAAATTTTAGTATTACACAGTGATTTAGCTAGCGCTTGTCACTTTCGCCATTGACGAATTTTTTTTAGAAGTGGCGAATTTTTTCAGACTGCAATTCGTCACTTGGAATTTTGAAAATCGCCAAATATGAAAATATTATGTTCATAATCTTTGTTAATTACTGTAATCAAATTGTCCAAACTGACACTTTAATTACACCTGTCATATCAATTAAAGGATTAGTTCAGTGGTAAACAAACGCCATCGGTGATTTGTTTACCTGTGTTCCCTGGCTTGTTATCACTAATTAACGGTCAATCAGAGATAACCTGCTTACCTGTATGGCAATCAACCATCAGTTTTTATTATTATGGTATTGAACATTAAAAGTATTCTTTTAGCAAAATTTTCATAATTAACAGGTCATACTTCCCCTTTGAAAACATTGATTTTTTTTTTTTACAAACCACGTGTTTTGATAGTGGGTTATTTCCCCTTTAAAATTTGTCTTTCAATTTCCTTGAAATTATTTTGTAGACTTTTACTATGCTGATATTTGCTTCATTCAAGATCACACAAAATTCATATTGCACCACTATTTAATCTTAAAGGTGCTTAAAAACAACATATGAATGGTATTTTGGAAAATAATTTATTTTTTATCACAAATATATAGAAGTTTGAATTAAGTTATGTAAACATTAGACTGTAGACTGCAAATAATTTGAAAGTGAACTCTGACATCAATAAATCAAGCTACAATGCAAGCTGAGGCCATGTAAAATTAATTATCTGGTTCTCAGATAATGACTTTCAAAAAAATGGTGAGGGAGAGAGGGTATTTAATTTATGTATTTATTTTGTATGCTCATCCATACTCCATCGTTAACTTTTAAGATTTTATGAATAAATATTAAAATATTGTTAAGTATACAAAAGTAAGAGAGAACAAAACCATAAGAAAAAAAAATACTCCAAAGACAATAAAAACACAAATAGCAAAGACATTATACACAAGGACAATATATGTATAGTCCCTGCATCACATAAGTACCACACAGAAAAGAAAAATGTATATTGACCATACCATAAATGGAGTATGCATCACGAATCTTGGAGTCAAAGCAAACTGCAATCATCAAAGACATGAAACAGGTAAAGAAAAGACAGATCCAATATACCTCACCAGGATATGTCACCTTAAAGAAACTCCTGGAGAAAATTGAATTAGACTCCCTTATAGACAGGGGAATAATTGATGAACCTTGATTAGATCCAATGGGATCCGGTAAATAAGGTGTATTTGTATTATTTACTTGGTCACAAGTCGGTGACAGCAGTACAAGTGGAAGGGTTACAGTCAGATACACTGACCATTTAGATAGAGGAAAATCTATTAAGGAAATCACAAAAATAAATTCTTGCAATTAGCAAAATGATAGTGGGATCCCCTTCCAGTGACTGCAATGACAGATTCTTTATTTTCGAGTTCAGAACAAGATCAAGAAAGACCCTTCTCAAGACTGGATTTCAAAACATTCTCATGCATTAAATGATCTCTGTTTTCTGGTATTTCAGGCAGACTCGCCATACTCCCCTTTCATAATTTCCTTTACGGTTGTTTAATCCGCCAAATTCACAATAAACGATGGGTTAACACACGAAAACCCGTCAAAAGTGTCAGCGAAATCAACTTTCGTTTTGTTGTTGACAAAACCATTCGGAATATAAACCGGAAGTAGCGATTTCCTTAAAGAAAATGAAAAATCAAGAGAGCTTCGAATGAAATTTGAGTTGTCTCTCTTTGATCAATTCAAGTGAAAAAGCGGGAAAATTTGAACGTGGATTTTGTTACCGTTGTATTTATTTTTGGGAGGCAATAAATACAGACCAGCGGACAGGTTTTTGCCCATGCGGCGGTATCTGAGAACCAGATAATTAATTTTACATGGCCTGATCACACTGCAATACATGCTGATATTCTTCTCTCAAACTAAGATATCCATCTATGACTTCTAAGTACTTAAGATGGAAGCACTAAGAAGGTATAAAAGTACAAAACTTAGGTGTGGAAGAGACTATAATTTGAAGTATTAAATGCAAGAAAAATATAAAAAAAAATATTAATAATCAAATTATTATCTTCATGATGATTATTATCTGCATATTACACATCAGCCCGCGAAATTCGATACGCAAAAGTGACTAATGGTCTCAAAATCCTAGCTAAAACCCTGTATTACACATTACATCTTGTTGAGACAAACATTTATTACACCTACCTTTCAGCAATATGGAGTTGTCTGTCCTCCATGGCAAGTTTACTCAAAGTTTTCCACATGGCTTCAGTTTCGGCAGATAATTCAAGGGTTTCCAAGAAAGACACAGCTCTACAAAAAATAGTTGTAATTAATAAGTACAAATATGATCACAATTTCTTTAAAGTAGTAAACTGAGAAATAATATTAAATTCAAAAACCTAAAAATTTCAGCTTACTGTTATGTTTGGTTCAATTTTATGCTGTCTTATTTGAATTGCAAAAGCTCTTAATAGTCAAACACCTCCATCACCCCATCCCCATCATATATTTTATGGCTGTTTTGTGCTAAGAAGAAATGTAGTGTATATATACCAATCCAACCTAGCGAGAACTATGCCACTATAAGATACTCCTTCACTCCCATTTCCTTGAAAATAAATGAAAAGTCAAATTATCTCCCCTTGTGGTGTTGTACATTAATTATATTCCTTCGTGCATATCTGATTAAAGTGTCCTTCCTTTTATAAATTTTCATGGAAATCCTTCAAGTGGTTTTATGGTTTTTGCATACAAGGGAATCTTTGCAGAATGAAAAAGTAATTTCCCTTCAACATAAAGAACAATTATAAAGTTTCATCAATGTCAGACGTGTTGCACTTGCAAAGAGTGTGGACAGACTGACAGATTGGGTGATTAATATATACCCCTTTAAACATTGTTTATGGGGGTATAATCAAGTGCAAGTCTCTCATAATATTCTAAAGAAAGTACCTTCATCTCAGTAAAAGAATCTAAGGATATTAGAAAATGTAAAATTACCTTTCAAAGTCTCCATCATCAATAGCCGTACCAAACTCAATCAAACCCTCATCCAATGTATAGGAAATGGTAGACACTCCTTCATTTACCAATACCTCTGTCTTACCATCATTTCTCTCTAAATCTACTATGTCTCCCTAAAGTAATACAATAACAATTATAAAACTAGATTTGTGAGCATTAGCTGATGGCACCTCAGACAAACTTTTTATTCATTCCATTTTATTCACAACCTAGAAATCAGACAAAGTTGAAATCTTTACATATCTTGGCAGCCATCTTGAAAATAGCTGACATTTTGAAAGTTTTTTCACAAATTCCCTCCTCTCATTTTACTGAACATTCATACAAAAATATGAAAAAAATCTGCAAAAGAAGTTCCAGAGATACTGAATTCACAATTTTTTAACGTAAAATGGCAGCGATCTTGGACATGGTGGCTATGACCTGTCTACCCCACTTTTCCCCTATCCACCATCTGGGGATGCACAGAGCATATTTAATGCTGAAACAAAAGGCCTGTTTTTTTATCTTTAAACATAAACATGTTTTAAAAACTCTTTCGTGGTTAAACGTTTTTATTAAAATCATATTTAACCGCGTGGTTTTTGGTTAATGAAACATTTAACCGTGGTTCAAACCATGTTTCAAGCTTGTTTCAAGATGGCGGGTATAAATAGTTTTATCTGAAACTTTAAACTTGTTTTATTATTATCCTAAAACATGTTTAAGGTTTGGCTTAAAACATGTTTCGGGTTCTGTTTGACCTAAAGCATGTTTGAGAATTAAAAAACAGGCATATAATGTTGGCAACTGAGAGTAAAAATTTATGCATGTGATACAGCCTAGATTTGAACAAGTAAATTGACTCATCTAACAGATCTATTATGAAGCTTTCTAATTAAGGTGGCTGGCAATAGTGATAGGGTTCAGGGTTATGGTGACATAAGTCAATTTTGTGAGGAGAATCATGTTCCTTAAGTTACAGATTTTTAATGTTAAAATGCAATGTAGGAAAAGAGAGTAATGCTAAGTTATACATTCACAGAAAATAATGCCCTCTTGTGTTGACAAAAACTTTGGAATGCAATTGGCAAAGAAAGTACTAATAGTTTCAAACATTCAAAATAGTACCCAAATAATAAAAAAAAAATTATGCTTATATGTGATACTGTGGAAGAACTTTTATTCGTGGACATCAATTTTCTTAGTTTTCATAAATATCACTATTTTGTGGGCACTTAATTTCATGGTTTCAAATTCAATGCATTAAAACCCTACGGAAAAAAATGCATTTCTTTGGGAACTTAATTTCATGGTTTATGCGAAATATTGGAACCCCGCAAACAATAATACTTTCACAGTTTTGGGGAATTTATATAATTCATTATTTTTACTATTTTACATAACAATAAATTGATACAGAAATATATTTACCTTGATAGGAAACATAGTAACTCTCTCAGGAGCATCAATGTTATACCATACACACAAATTCCCTCTATTTTGAGCCACGACAACATCACTACCAGGAACCCATTGTACATAGGAACAATAGTTTAGGATTGTTGTTCTGTTCTGAGATTCAATATCTATCAAATTTAACTGAAATACAACATAAATATCGTAAATACAACATCACTACCAGGAACCCATTGTACATAGGAACAATAGTTTAGGATTGTTGTTCTGTACTGAGATTCAATATCTATCAAATTTAACTGAAATATAACATAAATATCGTAAACACAACATCTCCTTACTNTTCTTACAATATAATTGTTTGACTAAATAATGCATTATAAAAAGAGAAAATGTAAAAAATATATATATACTGCAGCATTAAATATTACTTCGTATTATATAGATAGCGGTGATTTATCAAGTTTTCTCAGTTAAATAAATGTCATATTGTCACTGGTGAAAATAAAGGATTTCTAGTCACCGGATGACGTCTTAATGAAGCAATGTCACAATGTCTCTTCAATGTCATCGTCAAGTAAACAACTGGGGTATTGACATGAAAAAAATTATCCGCATCTAAAATCTCGGTTTTTGAGTAGAGAATCTATGTAATAAAAAGCATAACTAATCGACCATCATGAATATCATAAAAATGTCACTCGTGTCGATCAATGCAGTGGATTAAACTCGTTGCGGAACAAAGTTTAATCCTTTTGCGTTGTTCAGCACTCGTGACATTTTTATTGATATTCACGACGGTCAATTAGTTATACTATAATTATTTGCAAGAAAGATGCAAAATGGGTTAGTATTATACACAATAAATATGACAACTTTTGTCTTACCCGTAGTCTCTTGTCTCTAAATAGAAGTTTTCTTCCAGTCTCATTCAACTGCAAAATAAAATGTATTCATTTTCTATATCAGCACCTCAAAAATACCAGCATTGTCGCCTTAGTAAACAAGATATCAATCAGTACTAAAACTACCAGCATTGTTAACTTGGTAAACTAATGTGATATGACGAGTTACTAAAGCCTTCAATTCAATTTTTTAATTTTTTGAAGTAATCATATAAGCGAACAAAAACTATACATCTTCACAAACTTTGGGAAACTTGATAAATGTATCCTTATTGTAAATAGATGAAAAGCAAAATCAAGGTATCTTTAATGAATGTACGGGTAATTTGCAATACACAAACTTTTTATTGTGCTAAACAACTAATTCAAATACAATACATTTGTAAATTCAAGAATATTTTCAAAAAATTTATAAAATCCAAATGGAAGTGGTACAGCTGATCTGTATCCTAAAATAAGTAGGAAGACTTGTAGGGATAAACTGTATTACCTGTTTAGAATGGATGATATACATCAATCATTATGGAGGCACCTGTCTGTTGGGAGTTAGGAATGAATGATTGAACTAACAAGTTCTATGATTTGGAATTTCATCTTATAAATTTGATCTCCCTCCCTTATTGAAATGACACTGAAATTACTCCTTGCCATACATCGAAAAAACATATGACACAGGAAAAACAACAAAGTTTGACATTCTTTTGGAGTACTTCAACCATTCATTTTTATTATTCAGATTTTATTTCTTTACTCACACTAACAAAGCATGATATTAATATCATTTGTAAGAATGCTTTAAATTCAGCCTAAAATGCCAGATTAAATAAATATGCTCAGTATTTCCTAATATAATACTTACCTCCAGCCAATCAATTTTAGATTCATGAGTTATCTGTCCCATCGTCATTCCAGATAGCAAGTCCACTGAAAGAAATAATTCGCTATCATTTATTCAAGGTGGTCCACTTTCATATGAAAAGGACATTTATTATAATAATAAATATATACAAACCTTTCATTAGCTACAGAATTTGTGAATGAAAAGAAAAATTGGCATTATAGAGTATAATATTTTACCCAGAATCAAAAGTTAAATCCTGAGGAGTCTGAAAATCTGATACAATATATACAACATTAAAATGGTAAACAATGGCTGTTCTACTGTACAATGATACAGTATATCAGTGATTTTTTCGTGTGTGTGTTTAATTTTCGCTATGTTCGGGGTAGACAATCATCTGCAAATTTTAGTCTACACCCAAATTTCACTGCCCATTCAAATGCATTAGATGGAGTATAAAAATGCGAATAATAAACTTAGCAAATTTTTCACTTGCCTGTTTTACACCAAAATTGTGAACAAAAGCCGACACAAAAATAACCTGATACCATAAAAAGCCATGTATTATCCGCATTTGTTTATAATCCGCAGGTCCTTTTTTTGCCTTAAAATCCAGGGAAAAAAAACTTTTAGTATGTTTAATACGCTGGGACCTTAACCAACAAAGTCTACGTGGAGATCGGTATGATCGTAGTTATTTTGCACCTGTAAATCAGTATTTTCATAGTTTATAAACTGCACGAGTCTTTATTTACTATATCTGAAGCCTTTCTGAAATTATTTAATGATAAAAAGGCTCAAAAATGACCAAATTTGAAGAAAAATAACATCTTTTCATCAATAAGGAAGTTCAAGTACGATGGAAAAATCGGAAGGGTTCGGTGAGGACATTGATATCCGTGTTTATTTTACATTTAATTTGATGTTTCTATGTCTTTCATTCCCTATAAACTGTTGTTGAATGTAATAATAAGCCACTTTATCCTATATTTTTACATCTTTAGCACGTTAAATGTTGTGAGAGGCAATATGATATAAATAACTCATTGTCACAAAATCAACACTTTACAGATCACATGGTTTGTTGACAGTAATGGTGGCTAATAAGAATATTATTCGTGTTCTGACATTAAAAAATAGCATTTTTGGGAGGAAAAATCTATTCTTTTTATAACTGCAGGCCACTTCACAATTCAAACCAACATATTTAATTAGATCCACAATGTTAAGAACAGTCTGTTTGGTTTGAACATGGACTATCAATCAATCTTCAGGGAACTTGGCTAAATCCTCAAGTCATATAAGGTTGTATAATCCACTGCCTCAAACCCCTAAATCCTTTCTAGGGTAATTTGTGCGGATAATACATGCCTTTTTATGGTATACAGTATCTGATGAATCAATATAAAATCAGATGGAGGAATTTTATGGTACAGAATTATAATACTGAGAGTATTTTTCCGATATTTGATTTAAATTTTCTTCTCCTCCCTATACATTCTTTAAAAATACAAATGCAATGTAGAATTTACATTTCACAAATTTTATCTACTGCATTTAAAGTGTCAGTGAAATTTTTGCCAAGTCTAATTTTAGTGCTATTTAAAGTGTCAGTGAAATTTTTGCCAAGTCTAATTTTAGTGCTATTTAAAGTGTCAGTGAAATTTTTGCCAAGTCTAATTTTAGTGCTTGATTGATAACGACATCCATAGCAAATTTAAATACACAAGAAAGTATCCTGATATATATATGGTGTCAATTTTAGTCTCCCTAATCATATAGATTCAATCTGTTTTAACTTACCCACAGCTACAGTTTTCAGATCCAGGAGATATGCTATCTTTTTATTGTCTTCAATACCTCTCTGTCTTCTCTCATTAAGTCTTACACTGAAAATTGAAAAAAAAACTTTATACATGTGAGAAATATTTTATACACGACATAAAAATATCATCAGAACAATTTGTGAAAGATCTATGACATATACTGTGAATGTACTTTTACTTGTGGGTTTTAATTTGCGTGTTAGTTGCATAGTGTGTATCTTAATTTGTGGTTTGATGGCATTTCTATAGCATTTAAAGAAAAGAAATGATCATGCTCATATCCATTTTGATAATTAGTTATGTTTTTTATTCTTTCAATTTGTTTACAATGTAGCAAGATTTTAGAAGCAATTAGATAACAAACTATCTTTTCATGTCAATATGCTAAGATATATGCCAGAGGGCCAAGAAATCTCTTCAAATATGACAATACCACTCTGTTTAATTGGGAAATCATGACAAACAGCTGCTAATGATTAAATGCTAACAAGTGACCAAAAATAATTTAAATATTGTTCATCTTTGATATGTAATTATCAACAATACAAAAAGGTATGACTTCAGGAAACAAACTCTGTAAATAAACTTAGTCAACAAGGTCTGATCTTTGTGTGATGCCTTATTTTTCATCGGATATCACAACTCCCAATATCATGATTCCTTTACTTACCTGATAAGGTGTGGATTCATAAATTCTGTTCTCACACAGCCTAGGACTTCATTGCTTACCTGATAAGGTGAGGATTCATTAATTATGTTCTCACACAGCCCAGAACTTCATTGCTCAACTGATAAGGTGAGGATTCATTAATTATGTTCTCACACAGCCCAGAACTTCATTGCTCACCTGATAAGGTGTGGATTCATAAATTCTGTTCTCACACAGCCTAGGACTTCATTGCTTACCTGCTAAGGTGAGGATTCATTAATTATGTTCTCACACAGCCCAGAACTTCATTGCTCACCTGATGAGGTGAGGATTCATAAATTCTGTTCTCACACAGCCCAGAACTTCATAGGTGAGGATTCATTAATTCTGTTCTTACACAGCCCAGAACTTCATTGCTCACCTGAAGAGGTGAGGGTTCATAAATGCTGTTCTCACACAGCCTAGAACTTCATTGCTTACCTGATGAGGTGAGGGTTCATAAATTCTGTTCTCACACAGCCCAGAACTTCATTGGATCCATATTCAATCAGTGACAATTCTCCAGCGTTGAAAATCATACACACCTGTGTTGAACAGCCAAGAGGTTAAAGATAAGGTATATGTATCATAATTGTTTTATATTTGTTAATTAAAGTTATTGTTACATTGAAATTTAATATATCCATATCTTGTTTTTTATTACTGATTTGATCAAAATTGCTTTTACCTCTTTAAATTGCTATTGTGCTACCAATCTACCAAATTTTTAAAACAGGTAAATGATTACTGAACCAATCTTTCAGTTTTGCAACTCATATGTAAAATTGGTTGAACAATTTGAAAGCAAATTTCTTTGTCATTATTTACTGAGGTAGTAAAAATTGCTGTACTTACATTTTCATTGTCAAAATAGTATTTCTCATTACCACCAGATCCATGCCAGGGTATCTGTAATAGTGAATACAATATAAATCTGAATTACATCTGATAATATTATGCCAAAAGCCAGCACCTACCATATTCACATTAACAAAATCAACATTTTTATAACCCCCATTGTTTTCTACTTAAATGACCAAAATTTTCACAAATTTCAAAGAAGAAAATTCTTGTAACACAAAATTAATAAACTTAAGTATCAAGTAACCACCCTTAATCTAGTGCACATCTCACCCACTTTTCATAATCATTGTTCTTGTACAGGTGTATTTACAATATTTATATGGGGTAACTTTGATAATTAAGACAAAAAATAATGTCAAATTTTAATTTATGATTAAGCTAGATTGACACTACTACAGGGTGCATTTGATTGTTGCATTTGCGAAACACAAGTCGGATGCGGCATTGACTGGATTTTCAAGCCGGAATATTCCTTTTTTGGCCTTTTCATTGTGACGTCATAATAGATTGACATACACTTTCCCGCCAATTACCTCCTTTTACCATAAATATTGTGTGTTTCGTAAACTATATAAAATATTTCTCTTAATCAAATGGTGACATATAGATTTTATTAGCTCAACTTAAAGCTGAGATGTATACCTCTGAAATGTCAAAAAATAAAAAAAATCTATCTGATGTTTATTTCATATGAAAGCTACAACAATGAGCATGTTCCCACAGTTCCCTATATATTCTTTGTAAATAATGCTGAAAAAAACTGAATTTGGCCTGATTTTCATAGCCTGATTACAGGAAAAGATGATCGGGTACAAATCATTTTTATTTTATTTTTTGAACGAATGGGCTAAGAACTACAAAATATCCTAAAATAAAAAAATTCTGTCTGATATTTTTCTTAGGCTCGAACTACCTTAAAAGATTAAATCAGAGTCAACTTCACTACAGAGCACTTTAAAAGATGGTATCAATTTTCAAAACCTTTAAACATTCTGAACACCTTTTACAATATCACAGAAAAAAAATATATGATGTGATACTTACCTCACTAAGCTTATTACTTTGTAAATCTCCCAACAGAATGGTGTCTGATGTATGGGCAATAAGGTAGCGATCTTTTCCCATAATCCTCACTTCGTCAATTTCATATCCATAGTGAGATTTCAACACAACACGAGTACCACTTGACATGTTCTTAACTATGACCTAAAATTCATAAATTAAAGATGGTTGATATTAGGGGTGGCAAAATGTCTCAAATTCAGTACTCGAGTACTCGGTACAAGTACTCGCGAGTACTCGAGTACTCGGGCCATTCTAATTGATAATGTATAGCCACCATTCGTTTAATGTGGGACTAGGACCTGCAACGTAGGTCTTCATCGAAACCTTTATGGCTTGTTTTTTTTTTCGTTCGAAAAATATTGTCAGTTTGAATGAGTACTCAAGAAAATAACCTGTTGTATACATCAAACAATCAAACACTAATTAGCAAATAATCGACTAACGGCTTGTACTGTAGAAATTTGCTTTGGTCTAATTTTAATTATGTTAATGAGGGACCTTTCTGAGTAAAAAAAAATAATCAACGTTACATGTCCTGCCAAATAAAAGTTTTCTTCAATTTCGCCGATCCTAAAACTTAATAGACATATTTCAAAATATTTATATGACTTTGAATCCGCTAAGAAAGGTTTGGAAGAATACCTTTAAATATATTTTACCGAATAAGACAAGACAAAAAAGTATCAAGAGGTGATTAAATTTTAAAGGTTGAATTTTGGGTAAATTTCAGAAAAAACGAAAAGAGAATGTTAGGAATGCAGAAATATCAGGCGAATGCATATGAGATGCAATAAATAGAAAAATGAAAATTCATAAGAGATGAATGTATACTTAAAATACATAAAAAAAATATACATGAATTTTTATAAATACGCCGAGTACTCGAGTACAAAAATTGTACTCGAGTACTCGCCTTCTAAACGAGTACTCGAGTATTCGAGTACTCGTTGCCATCCCTAGTTTATATCTATACATACATGCCAGTCAGAATTAATTGAAAACAATGCAATTTCACCAGCATTTTATTGTTTGCACAAAACTGAAGTTGAAAATTGATTTAACTTGAAACATCACAGTAAAACTAATAAAATACAGCAAGTTAACTATATTTATGTCATTATATTTTTACACACATTACCAAAAATTTTACAGGTAAACGTCATAGACAAATGTTAATCAACACACCTGACTTAAACCAACATGTGTCATTTCAAACTTGTTTTTATATATGGTTCTCTTCAGACAGCAATCAAAAAGTTCAACTCCTCCACATAAAGTTCCCTGAAAACAGAAATTATATACATATATAAAACTTCTCCACATAAAGTTCCCTGAAAACAGAAATTACATACATGACAACAGACATAGTTGTATCAATGAATGATATTTTATAGCTTTTTATTTCTTTGCTGTTTTTAAAGCATAACATGTAATCAGACTAATTGTACATCAGTCCTGGTCCAGAAACCAATATTTTAAATGTATTTATTTTAGCAGATGTGTATTTTTGTGGTTTATGAAATATCGACATATTTGCAGGTATCAATATTCGCTGTTTTCAATGTTTAAAAAGGCATTTTCCACAAAAAAAATGATTTTCACAGGTACTATTTTTCGCAGTCTACAGCCAACCGCGAAAATAGCGAAAATTAATATGTTTACGGTTAGAAGTAATGTACAACCGAGTCCCCATTACTTTACTGAGTCTAGCATAGTGTTAAAGGCATTTATACTCTGGCAGCAAATGTTTTGAATTTATCTGCACTGCAGGAACAAATTTCCAAATGACTATGGAGCAGAATTTAAATCTACTGTAATTTCCATATCTTTTTTAATTTCTATAGCAAGATTGCAACCCAATTTTTTTCTTATTAGTCACATTTTTGTCTTTTTTTCTTATGAAAATATGTACAGAGATAATCAAAACAATATAAACTTACACAAGTCACTCTTGATCCATCCTTCTTCCATGCCAAAGCTGTAATGGTATACAAATTCTTTATATCTTTGTTTTTTGGTTCATCCCACATTTGTTTTCTTGGACTCCAATTTAAAACTCTCAGTCTGTCAATAAGAAGATTATAATTATAAAAGATTTGTTTAATTGGTCTAAAAAATGCATATCTATGATCAAAATATAAATGAGAACCATATGCAGGGATGATTTGGCTAACCACATGAACCAACCTGTAGCCAGATACCCCTATTTAACGTAAAAATTATCATGGACAATTCCAGACTGTAAATAGCGGAAGAAAATCATACCTGCATGTCTGTACGGTGACCCCTAGATGCTTTGTTTTGGGTCGTTTTAACCTGGGTATGGGATGTTGTCTCCTTGACATTTATTCCATTTCCTTTCTTTTTCATAAGTATTGTGAGTAATGAAAATCAAGAAATTACTCAGATGTTTTCATAACTACAATAAAGTAAAGAACTTAGTCACAGCATTTGCATCTTTATATGTTAAAGTGATTTTCATGTTGACATGATTGAGAGATATATAATACAAGATTGGATACTCTAATACCATGCAATGTTAATCACAACAAACAAGGTACGGTTGCCTCGACAGGACTTCCAAAACTACTTTTGATTTAGGTGATGCATTTCAAAAAGGAAATGTGAATCATTTACCTTAATGATAACACGGTTTGGCATAAAATTTGAATAAAAATGTTGATAACAAGAAGCATATTGGCAAATAGAGCACAGACTCTTTACATGTAAAAGTGACAAGTTAATTACACACTGCGAAGATCATGGTGTGCCTTGTTGTCTTTTGACATTCCTATTGTATTTCTGATCTAACAACTCTCTAGTTACGAAAACTGGAAAGTTACCTTGTTGGAGAGGTATAAAAGGTTCTGTTTTGACATTGTTGTAGTAGAGATAGCTCTCATTCTAAATCTAATTGGAAAGTAAAATTTTTTTGATGGCTCACAAGACTTCATTAAGTTTCCAATCTTTACTATTTATATCTCTGCATAAATTGATAAGGCCATTAGATTCTCATTAAAATTCAGTAAGTAAAAGTGTTCTACTTTTAGATGGAAAACAACATCTGAATATAATCAAATTTTAGAATTCCTTCAGAAAACAACACATGACATACCTGTCAAAACTACCAATTACAACAGACTGTCCACTTGGACTACACACAGCAATTGTAAACTCGTGTTCATCTTCATCACGGGAGAAATCAAAATGTTGGAAGCTACGACCATCCCTGCCATAAGCTATAATCCTCTTGTCACATCCTGCAGCCACTATGGAATTCTGGGAAAAAGCTAATGCATATGGTGGACATGGATGTGTACTTATCTTTCCCTAAAATGGCAATAATTCATTTAACTGTTGTATATTTCTTAAATACATCTTTGTATATCAATAACATAAAAACTTACAATACTTTTTTAATTGCTAAAAAGAATATATTATCGTAGGAAAAGTAACCCAAACAGCACTTTTCATTTTCATTTAAAACTTATGCTTGTATCACAGATGTTCCAGAATTAATTGTATAAGGGTCATACAATTATTTCTGGAGCAGCCCTAACCACAATATATAGAAAATAATATGAAACTGATGAAAATCCGGGAATATTTGCAATATTTTATATATAAAGTGATAAACTGTCTAACAATTTCTAACAATACAATCAGAATTTTTATGGAGTTTATTTAAATGAGAAATATTGAAGTTGTTGTTTGAATACATCCACCTGGCAGCTGATAACATAAAATCACAATGGTTTTACCTGTGTGTCACCTGACCCCTCATCATCAAAGAAGTATCTGACAATGGCTCCATCAGCATGTCCAGACAGGAAGCCTTTACCTGATGGACTGTAACAAAATATTATATGTTATGAATTGCTTTTGATGAAAACTGTAATGTCTTTGACCATGAAGAAACTTTTAACTAGATCTAGCTTCAAGTTATCTTAACTATATGACTCAACTTGTTTTGATGATTTCTAACATGACAGGAAATGAATGCATACCAGGAGACACTTACTCTGTCTATGCGTCTATATGAAAAAGAAAGGAACTCCATGATACTCTTTAGATAGTTCATTTGGATTTGCCCAGGTTCTTCAATGATGATGAGAATTAATTATCAGTATGCTATGATTCTTCTGTGGATTTTGATGTTATTCTGTGTAATCTCAGTTTGCAATATACATGTATTATCTATGTGGGGACCTTACAATTACAATTTTCTGTTACTTAATATTGACAAGTAGTAATCAAATAATTTAACTTTAACTAATCAGAGTTTATGATTATCGTGTAATATTCAACGAATGATCAAACAAGGCAGTATTCATGAATGCCCATAGAGCATGAGTAAATTACAGCATTTTTCAATCACGACTTGAATATTTTCGATATCCAGTATCTAGGATTAGGTATAGTTTTTATTATATATATCTTCTCATATATCTGATGGTTGAATTTAAGATTCTTTTCCTGGACTATGTTTTTATAGTTAATCTGCTGGGATGTTTACTTTACAACAACCTTGACAGCATCTATTGTGATGTCACTTCCTAGAGTGAACTAATGGAAAATAATTTCACAGTTAATTATCACTTTTCTTCAGGAAATTTCAGCCTTTCACCACTATCTATTAATACTTACTTGGCAGCTAATGATACAACATATGAATCTGTACCATATATAGTCGAGGACTTGTTGGTTTTTACATTGGCTGCTCTAACCTGAAATTGGCAAGATATTTAACATAGTTAAACAATAGTGGCATGTATGCAAACTTTTGAAAGTATGTGTCAGTTGAAATGCATTAATGACAATTAGAACTCAAAACTTTGTTTGGATTTTAAATACAATGTAGCTATGTCTTTAGATTGAATTAAGCAAAAGAAGTCATATTTTTTTTAGAAAATTAAAATCAAAATTTTGGCAGGAAAAAGATTTCTCCTTAGTTTTCATTGATTTATAATTACGTTTTCTTTGGTTTTAAAAAATTTCCACAGCTTCAAATATGTATGAAAAGAAAATGCATTGCTATCACTTAATGTAGTTAAAAACTAGGGATGACTGTTTTAGCAATCTAAAACATATGTCTCCCCTTTATATGACATTTTTTCGAAAGATAATGCTAGAATATTCCAAATACATTCAGAGCGAAAGAAATATCCTAAGTCTAGGTCAAAAAATGAAAAAGTTCTGGCCTGGGAAAAACTGAGTCATTTGACCTCAAACTCAAAGGTCTAGGACATGAAGGTCACTATGGTATGTGACACACCTTCTCATAATGATACATCCACATGCCAAATATCTTAAGTCAAGGTAAGAAGATAAAAAAGTTCTGGCCCTGACAAGCCAACAGCTAATAAACAGCTGCGCCAAGTCGCATGATACGCCCGTCGTCACCCCTTGAAAACTTTAAGTGATTAAAGAATGTGGTTCTCAATTTAGAAAACACCTATAACTGCCCAATTAAGCATGATATCTCTTTAATAAATCAATCTGCAAAGTTTGAAGTGAGCTGATCAAACTATTAATCAGTTAGAGTGCATTATGTATAAAATTGCCTTAAATTTGAAAAATAAAGTCCCATAACTCTTCCAAGAAAAATCGAAATTTCACGAAAAGTATACAGACCATGAAACCATCATATCCAATACCTGTACAAAGTTTGACGTGAACTAGCCATAGGTTTGTCAAGTTAGAACACAACATGTGAAAAATTGCCTTAGAATTCATAAATAAAGTTCCATACTCTTGCAAGAAAAAGAAAAATCTCACGAAAAAGTATACAGATCATGAGGCCATCATACCCAATATCTTTCCAAAGTTTGAAGTGAATTGGTCAAAGATTTGTCAAGTTAGAGCGTGACATGTAAAAAATTGCCTTAAAATTGAAAATTAAAGTCCCATAACTTCTACAAGAAAAATCGATTTTTCACGAAAAAGTATACAGATCGTGAGTCCATCATACCCAATACCTCTACAAAGTTTGAAGTGAATCGACCAAAGGGTTGTCCAGTTAGAGCGCGACATATAAAAAATTGCCTTAAAATTGACGAATAAAGTCCAATAACTCCAACAAGAAAAATCAAATTTTCACGAAAAAGTATACAGATCGTGAGTCCATCATACCTAATACCTCTACAAAGTTTGAAGTGAATCGACGGACGGACGGACGGACAATCGGACATTGGTATACCATAATACGTCCGTCATTAGACGGGCTTATAAAAATTCAGTAATTTGAACTCGAGGTCAAAGGTCAAGGTCACATGAAGATAAATATTGTATGCAACACAACTTCTTCTCATGATAATACATCTGCATCCCAAATATCTTAAAAGATGAAAAAATTCTTGCCAAGATAGGCCAACAGATAAAAATTTCAGTAATTTTACCTTGAGGTCAAACATCACAGTCAAATGAAGGTCACTATGGTAAGTGACACACCTTCTCATGTCAATACACTAATATGCAAAATATCTTAAGTCTAGGTCAAAAGATGAAAAAGTTCTGGCCAAGACAGACCAACAGCTAAAAATTTCAGTAATTTGACATTGAGGTCAAAGGTCAAGGTAATATGAAGGTCACTTTGGTATGCAACACACCTTTAATGATACACCCACATGCAAAATATCTTAAGTTAAGGTCAAAAGATGAAAAAGTTCTGGCCTGGACAGGCCAACAGCTATCAATTTCAGTAATTTAACCTTGAGGTCAAAGGTCAATGTCACATGATGGTCACTACAGTATGCCACAAACCTTCTCATGATGATAAACCTACATGCCAAATATCTTAAGTCTAGGTCTACAAAAAAGTTCTGACAAAGAGAGGCAAACAACTAAGAATTTCAGTAATCTGACCTTGAGGTCAAAGGTCAAGGTCACATGAAGGTCACTTTGGTATACAACACACCTTCTCATGATACACCCACATGCCAAATATCTAGGTCTGGTCAAAAGATGAAACAGTTCTGGCCTGGACAGGCCAACAGCTATCAATTCTAGTAATTTGACCTTAAGGTCAAAGATCAAGGTCACATGAAGGTCACTATGGTACGTGACACACCTTCTCATGATGATACAACCCCATGCCATATATCTTAAGTCTAGGTCAAAAGATGAAAAAATTCTGGCTTGGACAGGCAAACAGCTAAAAATTTCTGTAATTTGACCTTGAGGTCAAAGATCAAGGTCTAATGGCGGTCACTATGGTACGTAACAAGCCTTCTCATGATGATACACCCACATGCCAAATATCTTTAGTCTAGGTCAAAAGACAAAAAAGTTATAGGCCAGACATGATTGCATGAGGAAAAGAAGAAAAAGAAACAAAGGGTAAAACAATATGTCTCCCTTCGTCGAAAGGGAGACATAAAAATACATTTTTTTAGAAATTATTGTTGTTTTTATGTATGATTTCTACCAGAAGTTCCATACACTGTATGTATTGACTATTTTTTGAAACTTCTGGTAGAAATGACAATTTGACCATCATAGAGAAATTTAGAAAAATTTCATTTAGATTTATCGACCAAAAAGAAAAGAAAAAAGAAGACCCATCTTATTTTCTTCCAAACTTATACAATATTTCACAAAAAAATGAGCTCTTTGTGAGTGACAATATACATGCCTTTCCATCAGCAAGTCCAAATACGATGGGCTGTTCTGGTGGCCATATAAGACAGGTAACAGCACTTTGTTGGACAAATTTGTTGCAAATAACCTTTTTCTCTCCCCTGTTGTAAAATTAACCAAAAAAATAACATGATAAATGCATGGTTAAAAAAATAATAACAACAAAAACCTTACAATGGTCATAGAATTTCTTGATGTAATAACACAACATCATATTACTGGAAAACTTTCTTTATAATTCACTTCTGCGACAAATATCAAGGTGGAAACGATCCACAGTATGTACCAAAATTGGGAAAGCCACTTACGATACCAACGATGCAGCTATAATACAACATATGGATAAAAAACTTTTGTCAGCTTCTGTTGGTGAAAATTTTGGTATTGCAAAATAAAAAAAACATCACATTTTTTAGAATAAATCATTTTATCAATTCTAATTATTTCAACTTCCATTGTTTTCCTTGATGTCATAAGCAAACTCAATTGTAATGGCAGCAGAGTTGGCAGGACCAAATAATTACAATATGTAAGGCTATATATGAATCGTATTGCACGTAGAATATCACAATATGTATTGTTTATCAAAAATGTGTATCATTACACCCTTTACAAATATACTAATCATTTATTTAACAACAACTGTGAATTAAGTGTATACAATTCTATAAGACATGAATAGATGATTTGCCAATAACCGACTTTGTTTCTGTTCTTTAAAATCTTCACTAAATCAAGATCACGTGACACCGGACAAGATCTGACATTAACTGAGGAAACCCTTATAAATCAGTATCCTGACATATAAAATCTAGTGAGATATAAAACAAAAAAGTAGACAAATAAAAGGTCATATTATTTTGATAAAAATCACCAAAGATGGAGTTTGGAAACCATACAGGTCAAGAAAAAATAATTGTCACATTTTGGTTAGTTTACGTTGGAAACTTCTCTTGTTTGTCCTGTCTAGAGTTGCTTCCCTTTGCACAAGTATGTAAAACATGAGGTCAAATTCGGGGAATTCCATTTGAATTGGCAAATGGTCTATTACAGAAATGGGAATAAAATACATCAACCTCTGACCATCAAATTATAATGTCTCATCCTAAAATAACAAAACAGTGCAATCCTTACCAGTCTTCACCAATTTTGTATACATAAATAATATTGTCAGTCTGTCCTATTGCAATCTTTGTAGAATCTGGAGAAAAGGCAATTCCTTTTACAGTATAACTTTTCTTTCCATACTGAAAAAGATACATTATGTGTATTATTGCAATTAATCTACAATGATGAGGAAAAAGAAAATAATGCAAATAGACAAAAAAGTATGATCCTATGAAGTGGATACCTATGAAGTGGTAGCAAAAAAATACGAAGATAAATTGTATAGCAGGTTCAAATCAACCATTCTTAGGATGCAGTTAAATTCCTTATCGTTGACTAGTTTCAGCAATCTAAGTTACCATCATCTTCGTACCCAAAAACGACCAATGGAACTGCATGTAGAAGACAAACATTACATCGCACAAAATTAAGTGTGAAAATCCCAAACTTATGAAATGTGACATCTTCCAGATATATTTCTTGATGACTTTCCTTAGGTTTAACCTATTACCATATCATTTTAGTTTTATGATATTTTATGTAACTAAAAACATTGGATTGAAATTCTTATGTATTCCTTACTCTCTGCTGCACAATAACAGTGAAATAAGCAAATATAAGCCATTGTAAATTTCATACCATGTCATGCAATAATTGCTATCTAAATACTCTAGAACTACAAGTACAGTTTATTTGTAATGATATCAAATTTCATGGAGAAAAATCATGTACCTAATGAATTCTGTGAGTATAAAATCTGAATTTAATATATCATAATAATTCTATCCTTTGTTACATCGGAGTTGCTATTCTAAGTTTCATATAGTAATTTTGTGATTTTATATACATTTTTGTTTGTCTAAATAAACACCCCTTTTTCAGAAAATGCAACAATCCTAGGGCATTTATGAGGGATAATACGATAAGTGAAATGATATTAAAAACAAAACAAACCTTTGGGTCTGCTGGTTTGAGTGAAAATTTATCTCTCTTTTCTCCCTGTTCATCAAACAGTAGGATGACTCGGTCAGAGGTACAAACAGCCATTTTCTGGTTGTTAGGTGACCATGTAATAACACAAATTTTAGCAGCCCCATCCTGAAAGTAAACATGTATTTTTATTAATACCACACAATTTGAGAATTCATGCAGTTTGTCTCAGGTCTTTCCATTATGTGTTAGGTAGCGCCTTTCTTATGCAAGTCAAGGCCCTGTCAAGCCTGTGGAAAGTTTTTTTTTTCAAAGAGATGTAATTTTACACATAAAAGACTGACTGCAAAGAAAGAAAAAAATGTTGATAATTGACTGACACAATACCATGAAAGATGGTGTATGTTAAACAACTGATTAACAGCACTGCCTTCAGAAAATTTTACTGGACTGATTGAACTGATATACCATCAGTCAAACATAAAAATCTTCTCAGACAGTGCTATCAGTCAATTATTCTAAAATACATCTTGTGATTCCCAGCAGTAAAATAAGCATCCTTGTCTCACTTAACATTCCATACTCTGGATCAGTTCAATAAACATCCATAAACTATTTGGAAATTGTCTGCAAATGTACTTATTCAATATAGTTGAAAAGTAAGTTCATCTAAAGTATTTTCATACATTTATAATAATTGACAGAAATGGATCAATAAATTACCCAGAGATTGCGTCAGGGAATTGCTTCATGAAAATGGCAACTATGGATAAGACTTTGTGATTTGACAGTCAGAAAAAAATTTAAAAGTCTAATGAAAATGTTAAATATAAGCAGTTGAACCTGCAAAGGCTTATGGTATAGGACTAAACAGTTGATATAATAGGGTTGTTATACTATAGCTGAAAAAATATTTTCCAAATTAGAACTATACCTGGTTGATAAGGGATTTGGAGGCATGCAATATCAAATAATAAAGGGCTACGCCGAGCGCAGCATGATATGACCGCAGCATCTCGACAACTGAAATTTCAACAAAAGTAGTGGACACAGTAAAGAGCTTGACACAATAATTAGATGGACACAAAAAGAAGCTAGACACAGTTATTAGCTAGAAACAAAATGGGAAAAAAATAAACCCTTTTGATTACTTACTGATAAAAAACCGTAAGAGCTATGCAAAATATGTACTATCAACTAAAACTTAACATCCATAGAAATTCAAAGAAAAAAAAATCCATCGAAATCTGATGAAAAATAAAGATATTTAGAAAAATTGCATTTTTGGCCCCTTTGACCCCTTGTAGCTTGGAAACAGTAAGACCTACACAAAATCTGTTGACATACTACTGAAAGCTTATATCAAGAGGAATCCAAAGAAAAAAATCCCATCGAAATCCGATGAAAAATAAAAGAAAAATTGCATTTTTGGCCCCTTTGACCCCCTGTAGCTCCGAAACGGTAAGACCTACACAAAATCTGTTGACATAGTACTGAAAGCTTAGATCAAGAGGAATCCAAAGAAAAAAATCCCATCGAAATCCGATGAAAAATAAAGATTTGACATATTTAGAAAATTTGCATTTTTGGCCCCTTTGTACCTTTGTAGCTCAGAAACGGTAAGACCTACACAAAATCCATTGACAAACTGCTGAAAGCTTAGATCAAGAGGAATAAAAAAAAAAAAAATCCCATCGAAATCCGATGAAAAATTAAGATTTGACATATTTAGAAAAATTGCAATTTTGGCCCCTTTGACCCCTTGTAGCTCGGAAACGGTAAGAGCTATGTCAAATCCGGTGACATAGCACTGAAAAATTAGATCAAGAGGAATCCAAAGAAAAAAATCCCACCAAAATCCGATGAAAAATAAAAATTCTACATAATCTGCAAATTCGCAATTTTGGCCCCATTCGGCCCCTCATAGCTGGGAAAGGAAACAAGTTATCAAAAATCTAATAGCTGAACGCCATATTAATTTTTCACAAGAAATCCATTGAAAAAAACTGTATCAAAATCGGACTAAAAATAAACAAAATATTTTTTTGAGATTTGCCCCTGTTGGGCCCCATTTATCTCGTGAGGGGTACATGCTACGTGAAATCTCTTGGCATACTTCAGATTGGAAATTTTCTCAGAAGCACACTGAAACAAACCCCATCAAAATCCAATAATCGGGCAGGGCCACCAACTCAAAATTTAAACCTCTGTTTACGCGTGTGCCAAGATACATCATACTAAAATTTCATAATGATCCGTCCACTAGAAGCAAAGTTATGCTGTCCACAGACGCTGACGCGGACGACGCCAGCACCATACCAATATACGATCGCAAAATTTTTGCAGTCGTATAATAATATCCCTGCTGCAAGAAGGGGGTTAATTTGAGACATGAGAAACTTGAAGTACTTCAATAAAAATATAAAGCTGTCGAAATATTTATATTTGAGCCCCACACCCTCCCCCATATTTATGTTTTCCCATCAATGGTCATCATTGTATCAAAAATTATTTTATTAATAATAGCAAATTGTGAGACTTGACAGGTGTGCTCAAGTTCCCTATTAAAATACACTCTCCAATTCATAGTAAAATATTCAAATTCACACCAAGTCTGATTATTTTATAATTCACGATCCCAGCATATACATTTCACCAGTGTATGCTACATTGCAATCTCAACAGCACTTGTGTAGTTGTCGGCCCTTGAAGTGTAGTTGCACATAGATGCTTAATTAGTTGTTTTCATTTAAAGATTGTCGATTTAACATTGATTTGAGCATTATTATGTTTTAAAGTGTAATGCCATTTCATTTTGAAAGTTTTTAATCAAATATTCATGCCAGTAGGCTATCAAATAGCCTTGGCCTAAGGCAAGGAATTGGGAATATCTGATCTAACTTCAAGGTATGACATCTTTAGTTACGTTGTCATGACATCCATGTTCGCTGTTTCATGCATGTCATGATACTTGAGGGGGGTGCGTTGCCATGGGCTCCCTCATTACCCGCCTTCGGCACGTCAACACTATTCATTGTTTGCTATTAATCACAATGTTCATACCTTCTGCACCACAGTTTTATCCTTATTCTGGAGGTCAGCTTCAGCACGCGACTTTGGCACGTCTTTAAATTGACTCAGATAGGCCTACTTGGGGGAAATGCTTTACTACGGACACCCTGTCTCGTGTGATTTCGTGTTGTCTTGTGTGATCTTTTGTTGTCTCGTGTGATCTCATGTTCCAAAATACAGACCAGTTTTCTTTTTTTTTTATATGGTCGTGCCTTCGGCAAGAAACATAACAATAAATTGTTAATACTATTTATTCATCATTTATTATCCATTTGGGTGTGGTCGCGCTGACATGGGATTTCCTTGTATACAGTTTATAGCTCCTTTGAACTCCTCCCAATTCAGCTTCAGGTCGAAAAGTGTTTAAAAGTATGAACCATGTTCGCTTCGCTCACATTATGGTTGGTAAAAAATAGTGTCTTTACTATATTGTCCCTGGGATATTGTCTATCTTTGCAACTTACCTTTCTCACTTTGACAAAAATTTATTTGAAGAGGAAGGAGTTGAACACAGAATTTTGTGTATGCAAGGCCCAATAATGTGACATTGTTCAACTGACGAACATGATTAGAAAAAGAAAATGTGCCTGAACCACAGGCACTTGTTTCATAAAAAAAATCCCAGTCCCTCGGAGGGACTGGATTTTTTTTATGAAACAAGTGCCTGTGGCCTGAACTCCGTTATTCCAAATAAAATTAAGGTAACAACCTGCGGTGCTAACAAGTTTTTCATGTGTTTCAGCTGCATTGCTGTGCACACAGTCTATTTCATCTAAATTTCTATATTATCAAAGTAAAATATCTGTTTCGCACTTGTCAGTCGGATTGTTTGTGGAATGCTAGGCAGCGCCTCGATTTGGATACAATATTTTCGTACTTCAACTAAATGCGAGTTAAAGAGCACTACCATTCAGTGTCATAATAATTTAATCTTTACTTTTTTTTCATTCTTCTGGGAAAATAATCAAATCATGATTTTATAAGTACCTTAAGTACGCAACTACCATCATAAAAACGCGAACGGGAGTATCCACGTATATGTTCCGGAATTATCGCAAACATTTTTATATCTGTCGTTTCCCCTTAACAATACCCTCTCATGCAATGATATCTGCTTTTGATTATAAGACCAATTTTTTGTCCGCCCTTGTTCCTATTAGTTCCCCTTCTTACCCTAAGGTTTTTTGTAGTAGTGACCGTGCGTCAAATTTTTTGAGGGGAGGAGGGCAATGTTGTCACTGGCAACTTTTTTGGTACAGATTTTCAAAGCACACCCCATTGATATATTTAAAATTTTGGAAAAGCCATACCCATTGATATATTTCCATTGAAAATCCTGACCCAATGAAAAATTGTGACCTATTTATGTATCATTGAGGTCTGTGCACATAGTGAATACTACTGGACAATAACACTTTTATTATAATAAAAGGAAAAGAATTTAATTTAAGTTGAGATTAAATATAACACGTGAATGATATGCTAAATTACCTATACCCATTGATATAACAGATTGATGAAAATTACACCCCATTGATATATTTCACTTGCAAAAAGTGACCATTCTAGCGGTACATCTGTGTTTACCTAGATATATTGAGAGATCCCCGAGTTCTTACTTACTCTCTTTTGTTTTACAAGTAAAGTTTTTGTTTTTCCCTTTATTTATTTCATAATTGATGCTTCTTGTCCCTTTTCGGCAAAGTTCCCGCCATTTTGAAACAGAAGTGTGGACGTGAGAGAAGACACTAGTGTTTTCTATCAGGTCTTTGTGGGGGGTCTCATTGGGGTTTCTGATCCCGGATCCCGCTTAACGTTTTGTTAAATTCCCGTATCCCGTTTATCATTTGTGTGTTTTTCCAGATCACGCTTATTCACTATGTAGAAAATAGAGTAACATGTAAACAGTGATACGTTTTTTTTGTTTTTTTTTCGGATAAAATGTTATTTTGATTGTGTAAGCCAAGTAAGCAGTTAACGCTAAGAAGAGAAGGCTTTTGAATGTATTTGCATTTGAGTATTATGTTAGCTAAACCTAATACCTAGCTGTTGGTCATTTTGGATAAAACTCAGACACGATGAAAATATTTCGAAAGCCGATTCTGAAGCCATCAAACCTATTAGAATACAAAGTTTCAGTGCCTGAATTCAGTTTTACAATTTTAGACTTCTTTTCATTCTGAGTGAATCAAGTGTTTACACCTTGCATACTGATATCATACCTTACAGATACAATAAGGCTTCCAAGGTTCTTGAAATTTCAAAGCCAGTCAAGGACACCATGATCTATCCTTACAAGGAACGGCACTTCATCAAGATATGCTTTAAAGCAGATGCTTTTGCAAGTAATTCACGACGAGTTATGTAATAACTGCGTTCTTGTGTATTCCGGCAAGCTTGTACTAAAATTAGCTGTCATGGTCTCTTTGTCATCTTGTGTTTGAGCTGGGACTAATAGAACACAAGAAAACAACCCCTATTGTATTTATTACCCATTTTTTAATTAGGATTTCATTGTTGTGTGAATGAAAATTCAATGTAACGTGTAAATATGCGATAAATCAGCTTTTTTCAGCAAAATTTTTAGATTAATTTTATGTTGAGTAAATCAAAAGTTACAGTCGAAAATCGTAGCCTGGACACATCTTTTTATTCGATCAAACAGGTTTGTTAAATAGTTTCAAATCCCTGTCATATTGGTTCCAGGTTTGAGACTTTGAGATAATTCAGCTCCTATTCCAAAGGAGCAGGCTTCGATGTCTGATATTTACGTTTTACTGGTATCCATGGGTATCCGAAAATTTGAGCCTACACAAGACACTTGCCACCTGACACTCTCGTGACATTTAATATTTTCACCGTGTTCTGTCAACTTATGAAGGAGTCTGGCTATTTCTGAGAAGCCTTTCACATACATGCGGTAATATATGCAGGTTCTAAAAATACTTCTCATATCTTCATGGATTTGAGTACTGGTTATCCAAAATTCCGTCGGTTTATAATTTTCCGATACAAAACAATAGGATCCAGTCGAAGATCAAAAGGTATCTTGCAGAACGTCACTCAGGCCTAAAAAATACCTTTGTTTCCGGTAACATACTCTTTAAAATTAGGGTCGGTAGGTAGGCAATTTTTTTTCATTTTTTCCCAAAACTTTTTACATAGACATATAGAGAGTAACTTCTTGACTTTAACAGTGCTTCTTTAAAAATTGCCAAAAAATTTAGGGTAGGCATTTTTAGCCCCAAAAATTTAGGGTCGGTCGGGTTACCGGAAACACAGATTTTTTTAATTCTGCCTCATTGTAAATCGTACATACATTTAAGTTTTTGATAACGAAAAACTGAAATTCCTGCTTAGTAAAATTACCGTTTTCCCGAATTCCCGAACCATTTTTATCTAATTTCACGTATCCCGCTCTACTTCGTTTCCCGTTTTCACGCACAATAATTTGACTTTCACGAGTCACGCCTTACAGAAAAACGGTCCATCCCGTGTCACGCTTAGACCCCAATGAGACCCTCTTTGTACAACGCATATAACTGTAGAGTGTACGCCATTCCCACTGTAGGTTTTCAGTCTTGCGAAAACAGTTTTAGGGTAGACAAAACTTTTTTCAAAGTTCCCACCATTTTTAACCAGGAGTGCGGAAGTGAAAGAAGACACAATTTTTTATCACTTAATTCCCCGTCCAGCTTACATAAACAGTGTACAACTGCTTACGCTCGCCATTCGCCATTGTAGTACTATATGGGTACGAACAAACTAATATTTGTGGAGGTGGTGCGAGGTGGTGCCGGAAATGACGTCACCGGAAGTGACATAAAGCGGAAGTCACGTGACCAAAGTCACGTGACCGGAAGCGGAAGTCGCGTGACCGATGTATGACATGTTTGGATTGCGCATGCGCAACCGGAAGTGACCATTTTTGAGGCCCTACAAGGGCCTTTTGACCGGAAATGACGTTTTGGAACAACACGTGACCCTGCAAGGGTCACGGTTGACCTTAGTCCATAACGCATGCGCGACCGGAAGTGGGGCGTAGCCCATGGTGTATACCGGAAGTGGTCTTATTGGAAGCCCTAGTCGGGCCTATTGATAGGAAATGGCGTGTTGGAACAACATGTGACCCCGCAGGGGTCACGGTTGACTTTGATGGAGCGCGCATGTGCGACCGGAAGTGGGTGTGTATCTACTGTAAGTAGCCACTTTAACCGGAAATGATGGATTAAAAGAGTGCAAGACCCCGCAGGGGTGTTGTATGACCTTACTACAATGTACATGCGC
>MJUU01029588.1:13798-27836 GCA_002080025.1 Modiolus philippinarum | reverse complement strand
AAAAAAAAACATGGGAAATCCCAAGAGTTATGTCCCTTTGATGAACGCGGACCTGATAGAAGACACCTAGCAACCAACAAGGTGCTTAACAACCATTTGAATGGCCACGATGAACGCGGACGTGAAAGAAGACACCCACAAATAAACGCGGGAACTCGCAAGAGTTATGTCCCTTGATGAACGCGGACGTGATAGAGGACACCCACAGATCAACAAACAACGATAACTTCCGAAAACATCCGAATGACCACGCACGAGTCGTTCCGACTATGGAACACACCCACTTCCGGTTTACACCTGGGGCTAAGCCCACTTCCGGTCGCGCATGTACATTGTAGTAAGGTCATACAACACCCCTGCGGAGTCTTGCACTCTTTTAATCCATCATTTCCGGTTAAAGTGGCTACTTACAGTAGATACACACCCACTTCCGGTCGCACATGCGCGCTCCACTAAAGTTAACCGTGACCCCTGCGGGGTCACATGTTGTTCCAACACGCCATTTCCTATCAATAGGCCCGACTAGGGCTTCCAATAAGACCACTTCCGGTATACACCATGGGCTACGCCCCACTTCCGGTCGCGCATGCGTTATGGACTAAGGTCAACCGTGACCCTTGCAGGATCACGTGTTGTTCCAACACGTCATTTCCGGTCAAAAGGCCCTTGTAGGGCCTCAAAAATGGTCACTTCCGGTTGCGCATGCGCAATCCAAACATTTCATACATCGGTCACGTGACTTCCGCTTCCGGTCACGTGATTTCCGGCACCACCTCCACAAATATTAGTTTGTTCGTACCCATATACTACTCATTGTCTTTTCCCGCCAAGGTTACGGAAACAGTTTTAGAGAAGATAAACATGGCGGGACTAGTAGTTTCTGATAAGATTTGAGTGTGTTCTCCTTAGGGAATATGTTTCCTGCTAGAGGCCATATTGGATGAGGTATGGACCCGACGGATGTAATAAAATTGATAACAGGAAACATCTACAATGGCTGAAAATTACAATTACGTGCTCCAATCCCCCAGGGAACTATACAGGGAAAACTCAAATATGACAAAAGACAAACGTAAACAACGATAGGAACTCGGGACAGCCATACTTGGTAACGACACTAGCAAAAGACAGTGGTAGGGTTTAACCGGTTTATGGGTACCCAAACCCACACATCCCCGGTAGTAAAGTCAAATCCGATTGAGTAAAAACAAACCTTATTTGTAGAGGGAAAGATCTGTTTTCAGCTGGGAAACAGATATCCCGTAACGATCGACAAGATCGTGATGTCAGCCGTAATTCTTCTGTAGTGTTGGTAACGTATCCTTGTTTTAGTAGTCTATTTGTAAGCAACTGGGCTCTATCAAGGAAGTCGCTGTATCGACCATAAGCGCACTGAATAGCGAATGAGTTGTGAGATGTAAACTCCATAAGCTGGTGCTTTTGGAATTGCTACAAAGAAAAGGGAAGAGTGAAGTCATCGCGTTTGTCATACAACTTAGTTTGTAATGTACCTCTGTTGCCAATTTCAAGATGAAGGTCAAGGAACGAGGCCGATGTGGAAGTATCTGTAGTATCCTTAATTTCAAGCTCTTTTGGATAAATGAGATGAAGAACATCACCACAGCGAGGGTTGTTTAGTGATAAAATATCATCTTTATAACGGAAGCTGAAATCAAAGGACTGGGCCAGTTTTTGTCCCGCCCGCGACGAAAGGCGCGGAAAGCGAGACTTATGCGTACAAAGTATGACAGCGACGGCGGCGGCGGCGGCGGCGGCGGCGGCGGCGGCGGCGTAAACTTTCATGTTAAGTTTTTGTGATTAGGTCATTTTCTCAGTAACTATAAATGGTAGGTCAATGATATTTGGTATATAGGTTGGTCTTGAGTATTACATGACAGTCTGTTATATGGCTTTTGTCTGTGACCTCAATTTCACGGTCCAATGAACATGTTAAGTTTTTGTGCTTAGTTTAGTTTCTCAGTAACTATAAGTGGTAGGTCAATGATATGTGGTACATGTAGGTTGGTCTTAGGTAGTACATGGCAGTCTGTCATATAGCTTTTGTCCTTGACCTCAATTTCACGGTCTAGTGAGCATGTTAAGTTTGTGTGATTAGGTCATTTTCTCCGTAACTATAAGTGGTGGGTCAATGATATTTGGTATATAGGTTGGTCTGGAGGAGTACATGACAGTCTGCTGTATGGCTTTTGTTTGTGACCTCAATTTCACGGTCCAATGAACTTGTGAAGTTTTTGTGCTTAGTTTAGTTTCTCAGTAACTATAAGTGGTAGGTCAATGATATTTGGTATATAGGTTGGTCTTGGGTAGTACATGACAGTCTGCTATATGGTTTTTGTCTGTGACCTCAATGTTGAATTTTTGTGCTTAGTTTGGTTTCTCAGTAAGTATAAGTGGTAGGTCAATGATATATGGTATGGAGGTTGGTCTTTGGTAGTACATGACAGTCTGTCATATGGCTTTTGTCCTTGACCTCAATTTCACGATCTAGTGAGCATGTTAAGTTTTTGTGATTAGGTCATTTTCTCAGTAACTATAAGTGGTGGGTCAATGATATTTGGTATATAGGTTGGTCTGGAGGAGTACATGACAGTCTGCTATATGGCTTTTGTCTGTGACCTCGATTTCACGGTCAAATGAACTTGTGAAGTTTTTGTGCTTACTTTAGTTTCTCAGTAACTATAATTCTGCGTTCACACGTAATACGATTTGATTCGCATTCGATGCGTGTTAAACTAATACGTATTAGTTATTACGTTACTCAAAACGTATTTGTTACGTTGCGTTCACACGTAATACGTATCGAATGCGCATCGAAAACGGCGGCGGCGGCGGCGTAAACTTTCATGTTAAGTTTTTGTGATTAGGTCATTTTCTCAGTAACTATAAATGGTAGGTCAATGATATTTGGTATATACGTTGGTCTTGAGTAGTTCATGACAGTCTGCTATATGGTTTTTGTCTGTGACCTCAATTTCACGGTCCAATGAACATGTTGAGTTTTTGTGCTTAGTTTAGTTTCTCAGTAATAAGTGGTAGGTCAATGATATATCGTATGGAGGTTGGTCTTAGGTAGTACATGACAGTCTGTCATATGGCTTTTGTCTTTGACCCCAATTTCACGGTCTAGTGTGCATGTTAAGTTTTTGTGATTAGGTCATTTTCTCAGTAACTATAAGTGGTAGGTCAATGATATTTGGTATATGTGTTGGTCTTGAGTTATACATGACAGTCTGCTATATGGCCTTTGCCTGTGACCTCAATTTCATGGTCCAGTGATCATGTTAAGTTTCCCAGTATCTTTTAATGTAAGGTCAATAATATTTGGTATTTGGGTTTGTCTTAAATGGAACATGACAGCCTGCTGTTTGGCTTTAGCCCTCGACCTCATTTTCACGGTCTAATGAACATGTTTGGTTTTTCAGCATCTATCAGTGGTCACTGATATTTTGGGTTTTGGTGATTCATGACAGTCTGCTCTATTGCTTTTGTCACTTACCCTAATTTCACAGTCTAGCGAATATGTTTAGTTTTCTGATTTAGTCAGTTTAAGAATTCACATCCATTTTGCGACCATGAAGGGACGGACGAGACATCAATTTGGGTCCACACTTGTTTGTCTTTATTTTGAAGAAGCCCTTCAATGAATTCTGCCTCATAAGAGTGGAGAAACAGAAGTGCTAAAAGAGATGCACAGTTTGTGCCTATTGGAATTCCGATGGTCTGTTAAAAAACAAATCCTCCAAACTGGACAAATATATTGTCAATCAGAAACTCTGCCATTTTAATCACTTCTTCCTCTGTGTATTTTTTCTGTGATTCTGAGTCATATTTCACAAAGTACGCTTGTTCTCTGTCTATGACAATGTACTTATATCTTCGTTCCCCGTTCTTACGGGAGAAACATCTATAAATTATGTCTTTCAGTCGAGATTTCAGTTGTTCATGAGAAATGGTAGTATAAAGTATGGAGAAGTCAAAAGTTTTAATGCTGTTACAATGCGATAATGATCTTGATTTTAGGATGGTGAATAAAAGGATATGGAGTAAATGCACATGAGACAAAGTCTCTACAAATACATGGTAAAAAAAAAGCAAAGGAACAACGCTTTTATTGTTGTTCTTCATCTTGAAGTCACCATGAGGCCTTCAACAATGAGCCTTGCTCATACCTCATAGTAAGTTCAAGACGGCCCCTAGCACCTGTTGAAGCGGAATTCTTTGCTAATTGTCGAGCAACGCTACATCCATGTCTTCATTGGTCATGGGTGCGGGATTGTCAACAAACATCAACTAAACTGGCAAAGTGCTCAGCAAAGTGCTGTCAAGCAGATCTTTAGAGTTTTTTAATATCCACATTTCATTTACACCACTTCTTGAAAAGCTAGTATCACAGTATTTTTGAAGGCCCTCTTTTACGGCTGTCAAGATGGAGGTTAAAAGCTTAGAAAGAGGTTTTGTGGAACATTTTGCAGACCCAGCGATGAACCGTTGTTTGTATGGGCATTTGTGTAATTTTGGTACCCAGTATAAGGAAGGGAGATCGGTGTCTTCCTTTTTGGTTGAAATCCCAAAGGAAAGCAAAACAGATTTATGATTCTGTAATATCTCCTCCTTAGACAGAGTAGTAGCTGTGTAGGTTGGATTGCCCTGGGAGTTACCAATGCCTAGTTCTTTCTTTAAACATTCGATGTAATGATTTTAACATATGAAAATGATGTTATTAGGGGCATTATCTGCTGGAACAACAACATATTTGTCATGAATGGAGGACAAGTATCTGGCAACATCGGCATTTTGGAAAATGGATGATGCTCTAGATCTCATTGACCCTCGTAGATGACTAATTCGTTTAAGAATCATGGACTTCACAGCCTTAATCCACTCCGAAAGAGAATCAAGGTCTTCATCTTGTTCAGGCTAATCCATTTTCTGGCGTAGTCCTCTACAGCACCCATAAGGAGTTTAAAATTTTGTTCCCAGTTGATGGATCGTGGTTCACGGAATTTTGGTCCCTTTGCAAGGATATCGCGGAGAGACGGGTTATCGGTGATGTTCAAGTCTGCAAATATATAATTCAGTACTGTGCCTTCATACATCTTTAGTTTCAGGATATTGAAATACATATAAGAGATGCTGCTGTAATAATCGTTCCATTCTAATGAGAAAGAGTAATATGGCGACACTGCAATGTCAAATAACAGCAATATTAAACAAGATGCTCTCAAGAGCCTGTATCGCTCACCTGGCCCTTGATTAACATAGACATTTTATGTTGAAGAGCCTACAATATATAGTTAAACTATAGTTCCAATATGCCTAATTAGTATAAGGGGAGAAAACCTCTTCTTCATGTTTCCCATGGGATCCATTGTTAAACTATGTTCCCTGCTGGCAGCCATCTTGGACAAAGTGCGAACCTGAAAAACACCTTTTCATTAAGGGACCACCCAAGGACCATTGTGGACAAGTTTGGTACTAATTTGCTCAGTAGTTTCAGATTAGAAGATCTTTGAACCTGTTTCCCCATAGGATCCAATATTGAAACTATGTTTTATGCTGGTAGCCATCTTGGATATTGCACTGACCCAAAAAAACACCTTTTTTGTAAGGGACCACCCAAGGACTTTTGTGACCAAGTTTGGTTGCAATTGGTCCAGTAGTTTAACAGAAGAAGATCTTTGAATGTGTTTTCCCATAGAGTCTAATATTAAAACTATGTTCCCTACTGGCAGCCATCTTGGATATAGCGCAAACCTGAAAAAAGGCCTTCTTTGCAAGGGACCACCAAGGTCTATTGTGGCCAAGTTTGGTTGCCATTGGCCCACTAGCATCAGAGAAGATCTTTGAATGTGTTTTTCCACATGGTCCAATGCTAATACTATGTTTCCCGCTGGCGGCCATCTTGGATTTTGTGTGGACCTGAAAAACACCCTTTTTTGCAAGGGACTACCCAAGGACTATTGTGGCCAAGTTTGGTTCCAATTGGCCCAGTAGTTTCAGGGAAGACGATCTTTTAATGTGTTTTCCCAAAGGGTCCAATGTTAAAACCACGTTTCCGGCTGGCGGCCAACTTGGACATCAGGCGTTCCTGAAAAACACCTTTTTTATAAGAGACCACCAAAGGATTATTGCGACCAAGTTTGGTGTCAGTTGGCTCAGTAGTTTAGAGAAAAAGATCCTTGAACATGTTTTCCCGTTGGGGCCAATGTTAAAACTATGTTTCCTGCTGGTGGCCATCTTGGATATCACGCGGACTTGAAAAACATCTTTTTTGTAAGGGAGCACTCAAGGACTATTGTAACCAAGTTTGGTGCCAATTGGCTCAGTAGTTTCAGAGAAGAAGATCCTTGAAAGTTTTTTCCAATATGGTCCAATGCTAAAACTGTTTCCCGGTGGCGGCCATCTTGGATATCGAGCTGACCTGAAAAACACCTTTTTTGCAAGGGACCACCCAAGGACTATTGTGGCCAAGTTTGGTTCCAATAGGCCTTGTAGTTTCAGAGGAGAAGATCTTTGAATGTGTTTTCCCATAGGGTCCTATTGCTAAAATTGTTTCCTGCTGGCGGCCATCTTGGATATCACACGTGCCTGAAAAAAAACCCTTTTTTTTGCAAGGGTCCACCCAAAGACTATGGTGGCCAAGTTTGGTGCCAATTGGCTCAGTAGTTTCAGAGAAGAAGATCCTTGAAAGTGTTTTCCAATAGGGTCCAATGTTAAAATTATTTTTTCCACTGGCAGCCATCTTGGATATTGCACAAACCTGAAAAACTCCTTTTTTGTAAGGGACCACCCAAGGCCTATTGTGGCCAAGTTTGGTTCCAATCGGCAATTTGTTTCAGAGTAGAAGATCTTTGAATGAAAAGTTAACGCCAGACGGACGACAGACGGACGCAAAGTGATGGCATTAGCCAGTTGAGCTAAAAATCTTGTTATGTTTACTAGTTACAACAAGTGTGGATGGTATTGCAAGGCAATACCAAGTCCCCTACCGGTAGCAGTACTGCCAAGTCTCACGCATTAGGCGTGAGAGTCACGCATTTTCATCTTAAATTTCAGCAAATTTCTTTGATCTTTTTTATTTTCCCTTTGATCTTTATAAATTTTTGGAAATCTCACGCATTTTGCTTCCCAAAACTTGGCAGCCCTGCGGTAGAACAAGGCTTTATTACACAAGCAAAAATTGTAAAATATGTTTTCTAAGTCCAAGGTCCATAACTCCATCAAAAATAAAGGGCTACGCCAAGCGCAGCATGATACGACCGCAGCATGTCGACCACTGAAATTTCAACAAAAGTAGTTAAAGTGACTGTGGACACAGTAAAGAGCTTGACACAATAATTAGATGGACACAAAAAGAAGCTTGACACAGTTATANCTAAGTTCCGCGCTGGCGGCCATGTTTTTTATCGGATCGGCACGAAATGAGCAATCTTTGTAAAGGACCTTCCATACATCATTCCAGTAAAGTTTGGTAGAATTTGCTTCAGTGGTTTCAGAGGAGAAGATGAATATGTGAAAAGTTTAACGGACGGACGACGGACGGACGGACGACAGACGCCAAGTGATGGCAATAGCTCACACTGACCCTTTGGGTCAGGTGAGCTAAAAATGTTGATAACTGACTGACACAATACCATGAAAGATGGTGTATGTTAAACAACTGATTAACAGCACTGCCCTCAGAAAATTTTACTGGACTGGTTGAACTGATATACCATCAGTCAAGCATAAATATCTTCTCAGACAGTGCTGTCAGTCAATTATTCTAAATACATCTTGTGATTCCCAGCAGTAAAATAAGCATCCATCTCTCACTTAACATTCCATAATCTTGATCAGTTCAATAAACATCCAAAATTTGAGGATGGGGACTATTTGGAAATTGTCTGGAAATGCACTTATTCAATATAGTTGAAAAGTAAGTTCATCTAAAGTATTTTGATACATTTATCTGTTGTGAAATACAAACTTATTGCAATGTCAAGCATAATAATTGACAGAATGGATCAATACATTACCCAGAGATTGTGTCAGGGAATTGCTTCATGAAAATGGCAACTATGGATAAGACTTCGTGATTTGACAGTCAGAAAAAAATTCAAAAGTCTAATGAAAATGTTAAATATAAGCAGTTGAACCTTGAAAGGCTTATGGTATCAGACTAAACAGTTGATATGATAGGGTCTATCTCTAATTACAATTTTCACCGGAACCTGCATTTGTTATACTATAGCTGAAAAAATATTTTCCAAATTAGAACTATACCTGGTTGATAAGGGATTTGGAGGCAAGGACTTATAATGAGAAGGATAAGCATCTCGTGATAAAATGGAAAAATAACGCGGGATGTGAGATTTTGCCAATTTTGGGACATTATCTTTAAAGCATTAAAAAACATAAATATAACAATGATGGTCACAAAAATTGTTCTGGCAGTGCAGTAGATGTCACTCTTTACGAAAATACCAATTTTGTGAAATTCTGTGAACTACTTTTAAAGCCTTTAGGTGCAAATTGTGGTGCACTTTTTACCGATGTAAACCGAAAGTGACAAAAAAATCAATGAAAAATGTCTTGATTACAAATTTCAATCATGTATATTGAAGAAAGTACTCGCTATAATGAAACCAAATTTACTCTAACAACGTAAAAATGTCTCAGCTTTCAGAGAAACATCATTTCATTAAAATCCATACACTAATTTCTAAGTAGTTAGCTGCAAAGTGAAAGCATATCAAACGTCCCAACACAGACTTCAAAATGCCAAATGGATTGTGTACGAGTTGCGTATCCTTTTCATTATACTTCCTTGTTGGAGGCATGCAATATAAAAAAAATATCCCTGCCTTCTAATCCCAAAAAAGTAGGAAGGTTGCTGGTAAGTTTTTCAGAATGCCATCAATTTTCTGGCAACAGTGAAAAGTCCACTTTTTTTTTTTACAAAATTTTAAAACAAAGGGACTAAAATATGTGTTCCTGGTTAAAAAAAATATATTCTGTACAAGATCAAACCTTTGTCTTACTACATTTTGTAACTCTATCAAGTTGACAGCTCTAAAACAAGAAAATTGCAGCAGAGCTGCAAGAGGGGGGTTAATCTGAGACATGAGAAACTTGAAGTACTTCAATAAAAATATAAAGCAGTTGAAATATTTATATTTGAGCCCCACCCCCTCCCCCATATTTATGTTTTCACATCAATGGTCATCATTGTATCAAAAAATATTTTATTAATAATAGCGAATTGTGAGACTTGACAGGTGTGCTCAAGTTCCCTATATAATTTCACTCTCCAATTCATAGTAAAATATTCAAATTCACACCGAGTCTGATTATTTTATAATTCACGATCCCAGCATATACATTTCACCAGTGTATGCTACCTTTGAATGCATTGCAATCTCAACAGCACTTGTGTAGTTGTAGGCCCTTGAAGTGTAGTTGCACGTATTTCCAGTGTATACGTAGCAGATGCTTAATTAGTTGTTTTCAATACATCTTTAGTTACATTGTCATGACATCCACGTTCGCTGTTTTTATGTATGTCATGATACTTGAGGGGGTGCGTTGCCCTGGGCTTCCTCATTACCTGCCTTCGGCACGTCAACACTATTCATTGTTTGCTATTAATTAGTCCTGAAATTCATGACTCTGTGTAGCATATTTTTATTTGGACTTTTACTGTTGCTACACAGTGTAGCAACAGTAAAAGTCCAAATAAAAATATGCTACACAGAGTCATGAATTTCAGGACTAGCTATTAATCACAATGTTCATACCTTCGGCACCACAGTTTTATCCTTATCTTGGTGGTCCTGCCTTCAGCACATGACTTTGGCATGTCTTTAAATTGACTCAGATAGGCCTACTTGAGGGAAATGCTTTACTACGGACACCCTGTCTCGTGTGATTTCGTGTTGTCTTGTGTGATCTTGTGTTGTCTCGTGTGATCTCGTGTTCGAAAATACAAAATACAGACCAGTTTCCTGTTTTTTTTTATATGGTCGTGCCTTCGGCAAGAAACATAATGATGAATTGTTAATACTATTTATTCATCATTTATTATCCGTTTGCGTGTGGTCGCACTGACATGGGATTTCCTTGTATACAGCATTAGCTCCTTTGAGCTCCTCCCAATTCAGCTTCAGGAGGAAAAGTGTTTAAAAGTACCAACCATGTTCGCTTCGCTCACATCATGGTTGGTAAAAAATAGTGTCTTTACTATATTGCCCCTGGGATATTGTCTGTCTTTGCAACTTACCTTTCTCACTTTGACAAAAATTTATTTGAAGAGGAAGGAGTAAGACACAGAATTTTGTGTACGCAAGGCCCAATAATGTGACATTGTTCAACTGACGAACATGATTAGAAAAAGAAAATGTGGCTGAACTCCGTTATTCCAAATAAAATTAAGGTAACAACCTGCGGTGCTAACAAGTTTTTCATGTGTTTCAGCTGCATTGCTGTGCACACAGTCTATTTCATCTAAATTTCTATTTTATCAAAGTGAAATATCCGTCTTCGCACTTGTCAATCGGATTGTTTGTGGAATGCTAGGCAGCGCCTCGATTTGGATACAATATTTTCGTACTTCAACTAAATGCGTGTTAAAGTGCACTACCATTCAGTGTCATAATAAATTAATCTTTACTTTTTTTTATTCTTCTGAGAAAATAATCAAATCATAAGTACTTTAAATACGCAACTACCTTCATAAAAACGTGAACGGGAGTATCCACGTATATGTTCCGGAATTATCGCAAACATTTTTATTTCTGCCGTTTTTCCCTTTTTTAACAATACCCTCTCATGCAATGATATCTGCTTTTGATTATAAGACCACTTTTTTCGTCCGCCCTTGTTCCTATAAGTCCCCTTCTTACCCTAAGGTTTTTTGTACTAGTGACCGTGCGTCAATTTTTTTGAGGGGAGGAGGACAATGTTGTCACTGGCAACTTTTTTGGTACAGACGTAAGACTTGAGATTTTCAAACCACACCCCATTCATATATTTAAAATTTTCGAAAAGCCATACCCATTGATATATTTTCATTGAAAATCCTGACCCAGTGAAATATTGTGACCTATTTAAGTATCATTGCAGTCTGTGCAAATAGTGAATACTACTGGACAATAGCACTTTTATTATAATAAATGGAAAAGAATTTATTTAAGTTGTATTACATTTAATCTCAATAAATGAGGTTAAAAATAACACAAATATGATTTTATGAATGATATGCTAAATTACCTATACCCATTGATGAGGGTGGTAAAGGGGGGGGGGGTCCCCAACACGAAAGAACGTGCTTAAAAATTGCCGAAAACGAAACACGAGCGATAAAAATGGCCAATCACGAAACACGGAAAATTGCTGCTCGTAGTTCGCCGAAAACTTGAGAATTTACGGTAATTCATGCATCTTATCTAAAGTTTTTTTCACCTGAAAGCTCTTAAAATCAATATAAATCTGTGAAATTTTGCTCTGTGATACTTTCCGGTACCGTTACGATTCTAATTGTTACAAGTCCCGATTTTTTTAATGAAAATGAACACGCACGAAATATAAAATATCCAAAACGAATCACGAGCTCAAAATATGGACAAAAACGAGGCACGTGAAATATATGCCAACACGAAAACACGAGGAATAAAAACACAAAACACGAATTTTGAAATCGCCAAAAACGTTGCACGAAAATAACCCTTTACCACCCTCATTGATTAACAGATTGATGAAAATTACACCCCATTGATTGCAAAAAGTGACCCATTCTAGTGGTACATCTGTGTTTACCTAGATATATTGAGAGATCCCCGAGTTCTTACTTATCCTCTTTTGTTTTACAAGTAAAGTTTTTGTTGTTCCCTTTATTTATTCTTCTTGTCCCTTTTCAAAGTTCCCGCCATTTTGAAACGGAAGTGTGGACGTGAGAGAAGACACTATAAAAAAAAAAATAACTGTAAAAAACTGTAAATCTTGAAAGGAGAGAAAAAGACAATACGTAATTTTGAAAGACGGGTCAAGGGGTGCTTGCCGCTAAACTGCCGGCTAGCTCAAGGAGCCTCGTCCGCGGGTAGAACACTGTCGCACTACGGAAGAAAAATCAAACCCAAAACTTCACGAAGGGTTTGGTCAAGAATCATTACAGTTCATACAGTTCATATATTCATAACGAATATAACCGTAGAGTGTACACCATTCCCACTGTAGGTTTTCAGTCTTGCGAAAACAGTTTAGGGTAGACAAAACTTTTTTCAAAGTTCCCACCATTTTTAACCAGGAGTGTGGACGTGAAAGAAGGCACAATTTTTTATCACTTCCCCGTCCAGCTAACATAGTCCTACATAAACAGTGTACAACTACTTACGCTCGCCATTCGCCATTGTCTTTTCCCGCCAAGGGTACGGAAACAGTTTTAGAGAAGATTAACATGTTATGTCATGTATATGAAGACCCATATGCACCTTGTGAATCAAGCCGCATATACCTTGGATCAGCAAAGGAAAGAAATAAACATCAAAACCACCAAATTTGATGAGGTTTTCAAGTTAAGTATCTTTGACCAGCAGATGTGAGGAACTGAAAAGAGTGAAATGGCCCTGAACTACAGACTGAGTTGTAATAATCAAGTGTGAATGGATTATACAAGTACTATAACAGAATGGATATGATTTGGCATATCATCATGCACAGGACGATGATCCAGACAAAAAGCATAAGTAGTCAACGATTACAATGTTCGCCTTGTTATGGCACATTGTCACAGCTACCCTATTTTGCCTGGATGCTGATCTACCATCAAAAATGCATGCATATGCAAGAATGCATGCAAAATAAGATGATTATACCATGTACACCAAATGAGATATGAACTCATCTGTAAAATGGAATGCAATTCAATCAAGAAAATAGATCAAAATATAGGTCAAGCAAATTTGATTTACCCGAATGCTGACCTTTTATCACAGATGCATCCACACGAAAGGGTAGATGATCCTACGTACCATGTGAAATGCCTGATATCTGAAATCCACTCAAGCGGAAAATTTTGGTCAACGTGACATAATATTTACTGTAAGCTGACCTACCATCAGAGATGCATGCATATGCAAGGTAAGATGCTCCTGACATGAATAATGATTAAACCTAAACTTGTTAATCGTATAAAGCAAAAAAATATTTATCAAAGTGAAGTAATTTTGGCCTGGATGCCAAACTGCCATCACAAATGTATGCACGTGCAAGGTTAGATGATCCTACCATGTGCAATTATAAACTTGGACATAAACTTGAATGTAATTCAATCTTGCTGAAAATATGTAAAAATTGCCTAAATTTTCCTGGATGCTGACATACTACCATATATGCATGCACATGATCCTACCATGTGCAATGACTGAGATATAAACTTGGAAGTAAACTAGAATAATCATGCAAAAAAGTACATCAAAGTGATCCAATTTTTCCATGAAAGATGCATGCACATACAATGTTAGATGATCCTGCCATAAACAATAGTAGTGTGTCTCGTCTCCAAAGGCCATAGGGCCTATGTTAAATGTTAAAAAATGGATAACAGGAAACACCTAAATGGCTGAAAATTATAACTAGAGTAAGGATTGTCGGAAACGACAGTGATCCCCGTACCCCCTGTTTGACAAAGAAAACAGCTATAGACTCTGGGAATAATTTTTCTTAACATTTTTGAAATTAAACTATTGACAGTCACTATTTTTACCATAAGGAATTAAAGAATATATGGTTGTTAGGCAGAATTAAAAAAAATAAGTAGTCTTTGAGACTTGCAGGAATTTTACCAAACTTGGAATCATATATTTTGGAAATCAAGTTTGTGAAATGTTTCTTCTAATTCTAACAAATTTTTTAACTATGGTTTCAATGTAGAATTCCAAAAAATATGTGGTCTTTGACACTTTCAGGAAATTTACCAAAATTGGAATCAAATATTTTTGAAATTCAATTGGTGAAAATGATTGCCCTGATGGAAACAAAT